>JAUTBQ010192499.1:0-10232 GCA_032361185.1 Lepetodrilus ovalis | reverse complement strand
AAACGTAAATAGTCTCAGACTGAAATTCGTTTGGTCATTATCTAGGTCTATCAACCGTGATTGTATGCCTTTAAAGGTTGTTCAGTAAAGTAATAGAATATATTAACAGTTGACTGTTGTAGTCCAATGCAAATTCACAACAGGTTATTTCTCCCTGACTTGTGCTAGGTGCACAAGTCCTTAACATTTTAATATTGCATAAAAACACTCACCAACACATCTGGTACCCAGATACCTGGGGGGGAAAACCCATCTTACTGAAAACATTACCACCGCATACATGTTAGTACCCATGAAAACATCACAATGTCGTCTTAGCAAAATCAAATACCAGTATAGAAACATTCAATTAAAATAAGATAGTTTACATGATGTAAATAGACATTGATCTCTTCAATACAATAGAGCTACAGTACACCCTCGATATAACACGGTTCGATACACAGCAGGTCCTGATACAAGGCTGGGTCAGACGTGGATCCCTGTTTTATTTTGTTATTTACCTGTACTATCTTATAAGGCGGGTACTGTAACACGGGTGTGGGGGTATGTCATGGACCCCAATTTCCGCGTTATATCCAGGGAACACTGTACTTACTAAATATATAGTATTACTATATACTAGTACTAAACAGTGACATGTAGTATCATGATAGTACCGTACTCCAGTTATGCAAAATTAATGTTAAAGCCATACAAGCAGCAATAATATGTGAATTAAATTGAATATTTCCCCCTCTACTGGTATATAGGCTGCAATTAATGTCATTAGCAATAACAATGTTTCCAATGCAACTGTAACGGCTGTCTGTTACTAACAAGTCTGGGTCTGAAAACAAGCAGAGTAGAAGGGCAAAAGAAAGAAAATCGATCGATATTCCATCATACTATCAGCAATTGTTATCAATATCTAAGTTTGCTATGGGGACACACACTATCACAATAGGTTCATTTATCATTACACCCACATAGAACAGTAGAAAATTTGAAATGTATAAAATACATAGTACTGTAACAGTGATAGTGTTGTTGTAGTAGTAGTAGTAGTAGTAGTAGTAGTAGTAGTAATAATAATAGTAATAATAATAATAATAATAATAGTAGCAAGAGTTGTGAGTATTTGTATTAATGCAAAAAAATCTTATCCTCACCCTAGTCAAAGGACTTTGAATAATTATAAAAAAATCTCTATACCATCTACCTAGATGGTATACTATTTTATGTTATTACGATTATTCAAAGTCCTGTGCCCTAGTGCAAGACAAAGATGCTGAAGCGTGCCAACAGTTCACAGTATTTGGCTGACAAATATGCCTTTACTAATAATATTTCAACTTGAAAATGTTAATGTTGTGTTGGTAGCAAACATAGCATACTTTGCTAATCAAATGACAAAATTGTACAAGTGCCATCTAAACATTACTTTGGCCTAACTACGGTAGGACAAAATTCTATTTGAAAATTATTTTGGTCCGACTAGCAACATTTCCCTGAGATAATGTACAATAATTGCAAGAAATATTCACAAGCTATAAGGTAACAGACATACAACAATAAGGTAACAGACATACAACAATACTCTTATAAACATGTCATAGTGACATTTTCTCACAGAGCTTTGAATGAGATTCAATCCTAAGAGTACTCAGAGAAGGTATGTAGACTGATTCAAGAGAATAGTCAGGTGTATTGCTGAGCCCACCTCCACACCCCATCAACCCACACCCACACCAAACCAACCCACACCCACACGCATTCCAAACATTGACTTCTAGTAATGCAGTGCTCTAGACTAACATAATAAGCCCGATGTACAGGGGCAACCTAGTTTTTAACACACCATAGCACGTTTGGTCCCTTTGAAAGTTGCCCAGACTACAATGCAGACAAGTAACTCTTACATGTTAGTCTGGAGCCCTGCAAGTACTGTTTTGTAAACCTGTCATAATTCTACATATGAAACAAAAAAACAAGCAAGTGCATAATATTAAATATAGTTTTCACTGAAAACACATGCAATGTATCACAAAACAAAGATCTAGCTTCATAAAACTCATAAAATGTAAAGTCTTTGATTATCATCAATGTATGTTCGTCCAGTGGCTAGGTGCCACATTTGGTGCGTTTATCACAAAATACACGACTCGCACAATAACCCCCTGGATGATGTACACAAGTGACAACCAAGAAATACTTATTTGCACATGTTCTTAATCTACATTGGTATTTTTTATGTGTTGGGGTTTAGAGTCCCTTTCTAGAATCTTTCACTAACATCACGACTTGTCAGTTTAGGGCAGGAGGAAACAACCAACATCTGTAGCACTGAATGTTGCAGTAAACCTGCGAGCACCAGCTGGTACTGACAGACCAAGGATGATATCTGTATTGCCACTACGGACAGCGCATTCTATCAATGTTGTGTCAGAAATGTAACTTTCAAGAGCATTGATGCCAGCCCCGCAACTGCAGGATTTGAACACAGGACCTTTGGCTCTGAAGTCCAAATGTTCTACCACTCTCCCTGCCTTCTTGGTGGGCCTCAACAACAGACAAGCATTTAAGCAAAGAGGAAAACTAGGCAACGCAAAACAAAACAAAAACAAATAATGACATGGACAACGCTCCAGAGAGTAAATATTCGAGTGAATTTGTGCTCGATATAAAAAATCTCGGCTAATATTTCTGTCAACTGGGACAAGCAACAATTCATGAACCAATAAGTTACAATTGTATAAGCATTGCACCAGTAAAATGTAAGCAATTCATCAAATATCTTTCTCTTCATATGTACACCACTCTTTTTATGTTTTTGATTTTATACAAATCTAAATATTAAATGCAGAACATTTCATTGGCACCTTCCATCTTGAATTTTCAGTTCTATAGATTCGTACTATCAGCATCCATTCTCTGGCACACAATAAACTATAAAGTGCATCACAACCAATTCATTATGCACCACATTTTTCTGTAAAGAAATATTTAACAAAAATATATCTTCACATACCGTAATCTAGCTGTTAACTAGTTTTAACAACGCATACACTTTACTGGGGGTGTTTTCTCTCAAACATTATGCAGACATTGAAAAGCCAGTAGACAGAGAGTAACCATGGTAACTAATGATGAGAGATGGAGTTGCGTTGCCGTGCCAACCAACGCCTCTGCTCGCTTCCTGGCTATGTCGTCGTTGGGGTTCTGAATGTCGGCGTCAAACCACAGGTATATACACGGTTCTCCTTCGGGCATCACCTTCCACGACCGACCCCAAATACTCTCGCAGAAATGGGTCGAGTCGGTGTAGATTTCGTGGAATGGCCGGCATGCTTTGTTCTTCGGGCACGTGTTGATGCCTGTCAGAAAACGTTCATATGTTCAGAATATCAAGACAAACACATTCACTTGCTGAATTTTAATTCTCAATAATTTCTGTAATGGATTTAATCATCTATTTTGAAATGTAATTCACTGCCACCTCCTGTGTAATATTACAGAATTCCTGGCCATGTGTTAGTTGGGTAGAGTAACAGCAAACCAGATTATAGGCCGTGAAGCTCTGACCGTCATTAGCTGTACGTTAGAGGTAGAGTATCTCGACCAAACCAGATACTGTTGAGGACCAGGCTTACCGGACGTCCAGTTGAATCCCTTGCTCCAGTCCTCCAGACAGGTCGTTTCGTCCTTACAGTCCTCCCACCAGCTGCTGCACTCGCTGGTACATAGCGGCATGTCTACAAACCTCTCGCTACGATGCTTCCGGCGATCCTGAAAAATAGCGTATATCGAGAATGTCGCTTGCATGTTACTCAGTTCATCTCGTTGCAACCGTCGGTAAGAGATTGGAAACAATAGTCCGATAACAGAGACTTTTAGTTTTCACACGTTCAACTACTAACGCAAGGATTGCTGCGCAATACCGGGACGTCACAAAAAGTTTTTGTCAATGTGATATGACAGGTTTGCCAGTATTTAAGTATTATGCACGTGAGTAATATCACTAGATCAACTAAATCATGTAACGAAGTACACGTAGAGAGAAGCAAAGGAATCTATTGTGCGCGTACTGTACCTCCACCAGCCAAGGCCCGGTGTTAGGCGAGCACTCGTAGAAGCACAGATCCTGCAGGAAGTGGCGTCGGCACTGTGGAGACAGGAAACCGCAGTGGTTCCAGTCGAAGTTGAGCCACTTGTTGGACAGGTGGAGGTCGTGAGAGACACTGGACGTACAGCACGACCTCTTCCTCCATGGCAGACACTGCGGACAGAAACCAGTTGATTCAACAGGGCTCATGTGCCTGACATACACAGGCAATTTAACCTATTTCTTTACACATAGAACCTTTGGTGGCTTTGCAACTTGCCTTAACTAGACCTGTGGGCAATTATGTCAATATGTTGGTTGGGAACCGTATTCAATGAATAGGAAATAATATATCTATATGGATATCTCCATGGAGAGTGGTAGGTCGAGCATGTGGTTTACTCCAAAAAGGCTTTCCAGGGATAGAATTTAACCTTTCAATTCTACTAGTCCGAATCAAATAACAAATTTGTTACAACCCTTAAATTTCTACTAGTCCTTAGGATATCTTTAACATTATGAGAAAGTTTTCAGGCTAGCAGGCTAATGTAAAGATCGATCCCTGAATTTTCACTGCATCATAGTCTAGCTACCCAGTGGTTAGTGTGAACATCTTTGACAACCTTCTGCAACATCAACATGTATTTGGAAAAAGGCACATAGATCTTCCTAACAAGTTTCCTGCCTAAACTGGTCCTACAAAAGAAAGGGAAGCTATTTTATTAAAGATCGTACATGTTGAAACAGCGTGTCCTCAGGCCCGGGTTTCGACTTGTGGTTCCGCCCGTCCAGGCAGATGTTGAGGTAGTCGTCTACGCTGGAGAGCAAGGACAGTCTGCTGACAGCTGCCACCAGGGGCAGTATGAACACCGCCAATAGTAGAACAGTCATTGGCTGTCTGCAAGTAATCACCATGCAATAGTACAGTGTTTGTTCTAATTACAATATGGTCCTGTCAAAGAACTGGTAGGATGTGAGGAATAGCTGGAATAGAATGCGAGGAATAATTTGTTCTAATAATAATATGGTCCTGATTCCGTTGTCTTAAAGGCGGAATATCACAGATATTAATGTAGCCGTGTGTGATATAAGATGCTCCTACTGGTCTCGGCCAGCAGGGTTACCGCTTTGGCTCAGTCAGTAGAGAGTTGGACTCACAATCCAGCATCTCAGGTTCGAATCCCAGGATCGTCATGGTTCTGTTTCATTAACAGGGGCAAGGGCTCAAACATTTTGAGTTACTTGCCTGCAGGGCAAGTCAGGGCAAGTTCCAAAAACACCAAAGCATCTATATTTGTTAAAAGATAGGTTGCCCACAGTACAATTTCACTTGCCCCTGTATGTCGGGCATATGTTAATCCAGAGCCATATATTAATACGTGTAGTTGTTTTGGACTATTAATGCAAGGGGACATAACTTAAGTGGTACGACTAAAATAAAATAAAACGACAGGACAACGTTCATGCATAAATCAGTGATGCATCAAAGACGAGATAATTACCGGCTTTGTAATCTGAATTCATATAAAATATGAATTTTTTTATAACTAACGAGTGTTGTAGAATAAGTGTATCAGTAAATAGCAATTTTTGGATGGAGAAATCTAACATAAGTAGTCTCAGAAATTTGCTTACAAGTCCATTACTTAGGTCAACCATCTGTGATAGAATGTCTTTGATGCATCAACTGATCTATGAAGGAATTCCAAGAAAACAAGTCATACCACTTTGAATTGCAGGAAATCATAGTCGTACTACTTTGAATTATGTCCCTTTGCATTAATATCATGAAGCAAAAATACAGGTTGACAACCACTAATTAATACACTTGATTCATACTATCATGATGTTGCAGTGGAATGTTGTCTACCATACAGCGGTAAGGTTTATGTACAAACATGATTTCATGCATGTCAAGTTAATGTACTTTGCAGTTGTAGCTAACCCAAATCAACCATAGATATCTGTGATATCATGCCTTTAATTGACTCAACAGGTGTATTAATGGGTTTTTTAATGTAATTTACTTACCTATATGATCAGTTTTGTAATCGTGATAATACTTATTTTACAGATTATAACGCCAAAATAATTATTGAATTTGTTATAGTCAGCATCCCATGACAGATTCATTACTATAATAAATAAATCATAATTATATTAATACAATTACAAATGTTTACAATCAACATATTGCCTGAATGGATCAAAGAAAGGGATATAGTGAAAAGTAATTTCTCTAAAGCATATTTCGTTTTAAAAAGGGATTTGGATCGAGAATTTGAACAAATTCCTAGGTTAAAGCACGATTACGTAAATGAAACACGGGTAATGTAAATACAACTTTATCATTTTAAAAGAAGCATATCTTCCAAATGCAGAATGAAGTGTGGTTGACAAGTATTAAACACAGAACATGTTATCTACGATAGTCTATACTAAACTTAAATATATGTCATCAGATCGTACCGCGTTTTCATCAGCGCCATGTGGAAACCCGTGAAATACAAAAAGACGACTTACAAAGTGGAATACGGAACAGACTTTCACCTTATATTTCACACTTTTATTTTCAATTTCTGTATTAACTTTATATATAATGAATAGTTCAAGATGTCGGGAGAGGGTGATAGAATAAAATATAATTTACCGAAATATATATACCTACGTAATAATATATACATGTATAATATGCAATGGTTGGGTTTTCTATTTTTTTTCTTTTGGGGTGGGTGTCACACTCGTATTTTCCATGGTTATTCTATATGTGTATGTTTACAGCCTGAATTTTCATTGGCTTGCAAGTGCTTTTATCGTGTGATTTTTAACGAAATGTTACAGAGGAAAAAGTTAAACAAACTCACCGTTAGCGAAACAGTTTGTTGCTTCGGGTGTTTAGTTAGGACCAGGCGTGCACCGTTATGGACAGCGTGTGCAAAGTGAAGGTCTTGGTGTTCGATTGTGCGCGTTCTAGACACGTGCGTGTGACATTTGTACGATTACTTTGCAAAAATGTTCACTATTAGTATTATATATGATACTTCTTAGACATGCACTTGCCTGTGCACCGATTGGTGAAACTAGCCGCCGGTGCATTTTCATGACTTCATCTCTCATTATGTATGACAGCCAGGTAGACGATATCTATCAGTCCCATCCCCAGCACTGTTGTCTGTTATGTGTTCCTAGCATTTTAATATTTCAGTTCACTTAAATAAATGTATTACAAAGCACTAAACATCGCAAAAAGATTAAATCTGCCCATCGTTTAACACCATCTATACCTTAACAATTATTCATTTGTGTTTTGTTGATCTTTAGATAATGCAAAAGCATTTGATAGAATATGGCATGAAGGTTTAACTGGTAAAGTGTTGTAACTCATTAAACCTAACTACGCCAATAGTTGTGCCTGTGTTAGCCACTGGTGAGTTATCCAGTGTTTATCCTGTGTTAGCCACTCTGGTGAGTTATCCAGTGTTTATCCTGTAAGACAAGGTTGGCCGATGACGTGTAAATGGCTGCCTACTTTTTTCTTGAATATATACATTATATATTATTGATCTCATTGGTATGTTAAGATTTGCAACAAACTGTGGTATTTATGTATATAGTCAACATATTCCTGCTGTTTTTTGATTGATTGAATTATTGCTTTACGTCGCAGCGGGAATATTCCTGTACTTCCCCTTAATTGTGGATTACAAACATTATTAAATGTGGTACACTCTCGTATGCATCAAAATGGCGCCTTACATATGACACTAAAAGAAAAATGATTACCTTCCAAAGATCTAAAATTATATTAAAATGTACAGGTTCTCTTGGTACAACGCCAATAGAAATATGACCTATGCTATTACTTGCAAAACCAGGGTAGATGACTACTGTCGAAGACCACTTCAAAGTGTAACCTCAGCGCCCACTATAGGATTAAATCAAACAGGACTTCATCCTGCTACATGTGCTAACATTGGCTGATTTATTTTAAAAACTAGTTTTTATGGTTGTAAACCGCTTTCAAATATATGGTAAGAATATTATTTCATTAGAAAAAAAACAAAAACATAATTTGCTAGGTGTATCAAAGGTTTCGGCAAAAGATCTTCCACCGGAAGCACCATTGCCAATTTAAGTCAACCTATTGCGATAGTGTATGCCCCGATAGCAATATATCGATAGCAAACTTATCAATCAATATCAATTGCCGATAATATGATGAAATATCGGTAGACAACTCGGCTTCTTTTTCGACACCCCAACTTGTCCTGATCGCGACACCTATTCTAACATGCATTGGAAACATTGCTGAATAGGATACTTTATTGATACCATATTATCATATACACCTAAATACATCTTTATTAATTAACATAATATATACCTTATGTATGTCTTTTAAAACATTCAAGTATTATCGCAATATGTTGGTCAAATTGAGATACAATGCAGTATCGTGATAGAAATTCTCACTACTGCAGTTATGTATTACAGTCTTATTAGAACTAAATTTTCACAAGATATGCATATGCTTGTCACAAACAATCCTACTTCATTGCTGGCGTCTATTACACCCTTCATCTGTTAGAAATTCAAAACGTTCATCCAAGTTCGTGGGATGTACAGGGCAACGTCAGCTCTCATTCGAGAAATGACCATTTTAGACTTGTTAAAGTGTACAGCAACTCGTAATGTTGATGTTAAAATCATACCAATAGCATGCAGTATTGTACCTAAAGTACAGAATATTGGTGAACTATCTGTGCGAACTCATGTTATACACCTACTAACGTTACTATCTGAACATTATTTGGTCCGACTATATGATCACATTTTAAATGCACAAAGAACTAATTGAACATCATTATTGCCTGAGATTGTGTACAATCATTACATATTCTTGAGCTGTATAGTTATACCATACAATAAAACATGTATTTCCATGTCATAGTCACATTTATCACACAGTTCAGAGTTTTGAATGAGATTCAAACCTAACAACATTCAAAGTTAAGGTATGTGGATGGATTTAAGAAAAAGATAGTCAAGTCTATGGGTAATCATGGTAACTGACATTAGTATTAGGCAATGTTGACAGCAATACAGCCCACTCCCACACCACACACCATTTAATACAAAAGATATGTAACCACTGTCATCGAATGTAACTTTGTCAATAGTTCTACATTTTAAACCAAGAACAACCAAATGGATAATAATAAATATAGTTTTTACTGAAAATACATGCCATGCATCATAAAACAAAGATCTAGCTTCATTACACTCATAATATTAAAACAAATTGATTATCCATGCATGTTAGTCCAGCGGCTAGGTGCATTATTTGGTTCTTTTATCACAAGGTGCACGATTCACTCCATAATCTGTACAAGAGTGATTACCCAGAAATACTTATTTGCACATGTTCTTGGTTTACATTACAGAAGGATAGCTTTCTTTGGTAGGCCTCAACAAACAAGCTTTTGAGCAAAGAGAACAACTGGGTTACACAAAACAAAAACAAATGACATGGACAGCACTGCAGTGAGTACATATATCAGTGAATGAATGTCCTTGGTATAAAAAATCTCGGCTAATAGTTATGTCAACCAGGATAAGCACATTGTATAAGCATTGCACCAGTAAAATATATACAATTCATCGAAGTCCTCTCACTTCCTCTTCCATCACTCAGTCTCAGATATACAAATCACGGATCTCTTGATTACATTATATCTTTGATTAAATACGAAATTCCATAATGAAATTTCAGTTCCAAAATGTTCGTACTACCGGTATCAACTTCCATCCTGAAACTCTTTTGGCACACATTAAAAGAAAGTAAACATTGGAATTGGCTACACTGACCAATTTCTAGGCATAAGTTCCAGATGGACAGCATAACACGAACATCTCCAGTTATAAAGTACATCCAAAACAATTCATTATGCACCACGTTTTTCTTTACAGCTATATTTAACAAAAATATAGGCCTATACAGCGGTTAATACTAACATTTTGGAGCACAAGTCCTGATAATGATAACATATAGTAAAAGCATAATAAATCCAAAATTTCTACTAGTCCTTAGGATACCTTTAGCATTGGGCATTTTGGCTTTGGCTACAGGACTAGTGCTAGTATTAAC
>JAUTBQ010192488.1:0-10232 GCA_032361185.1 Lepetodrilus ovalis | reverse complement strand
TATTTATGGTATATTTTTTTTATATTTTTTTACTAACTGCTAACATTATATAGAAAAATAATTAAAATATTAAAAAAATATGATTAAATACGTGCAAGTATGAAGTTGCCCCTTTAAGTATTCACGTGATTTGAATATGAGTATTCATGTTATATGTATTTGAATAGGAGTATGAACATTATTTGAATATGAGTATCAACGTTATTTGAATAAGAGTATCAACGTTATTTGAATATGAGTATTCCCGTTATTTGTATATGAGTATCAACATTATTTGAATAAGAGTATCAACGTTATTTGAATATGAGTATTCCCGTTATTTGAATATGAGTATATCAACGTTATTTGGTCCAAGAGAATGGTGTCTGCGACTCATACTACGAACCTAGTAACTTCGATAAATATGTGGGACAATTTAACAACAAAGAAAACTAAACACAACAATTAAAGTGAACTTCCCTTCCTTCTGTGAGGTACAAATGCGCAGAACACATGCGATCGACATCTTCTACTCACCCGTTAGGTAGCAAGAGCGGTGTTTATTTACACGGGGGTAAATCAAGCCATATGGACAGACAATAATGCCAACTCGAATAAGATTTTCTGAGCGAAAAGACTAAACACTCTCAGCTCTCCTACTCCTTGCAAACGTTGCCATGTGGCCGCCATCTTGACTCGCCTTTGGTGCGCTGGCCAATGATTACGGACCCGGAACGACATGGCGGCCGTAATGCCCTAGCAATGGTACCCTACCTCCGCTCGTCTTGAGGTGTAAGTTTAGCTAATGCCATCACCGCGGGCCCTAATTGAAAAGGTTGTACTAATTTGCCTTTTTGTTTGTATCTGTCTAGAGTGACCGGCGGGGATGTCTCATCCGCAACTTTTGAAACAGCACGAATTGTTGATCTGTTATCTTCCTCGTAGACATATTTTACGACCAATCTTCTTCGACGTGCAATCAGTGCGTTAGGTACACAAGAAACGTGTTCATCGTCTCGCCCTTCCCCTCGTTGAAATTAGAGTGAATCCATGTGAATCCTTAAAAAAATAATGACATTTTCAAACCATACAATCCTCGTTCGAATTTGAAATCTTTTGAAGTGTTCTGATCCAAGTCGGAACACGCCATCTTGCTGCGAACCACGGGATTTCTCCACGGGGATGAATTAGTCGCCACAAAACAAGAGTTAAACTAACAAACTTACTGCAGATGGAAAAAGAGATGGTTGATAGCCGCTTGGATTGTGTTGAAAGAGCTTTTCATTAAGCTGGTACAGCTAAGAACTGAATACAACCTGCCACTTTATATTACCAAAGTGACGACATGTTGACTTCAATTAGACCAGTTCTTTCTTCAGTGTTTCTTGATTTATATGTCTGATGTTGTTGATGAAGAAAGAGACGTTGATGTTTATCTTGTTTATTAAATATATACTCAATGTTGATTTTAATACATTTCTTATACGTTTCACTTAAGGGTTGTACAGAAATTCGTATTTGATTATCACTTCGTATTATTTGATAGTTAATAATAAATTATATCAGGTTGAATTTTACAGTTTGATACCAGACAAAAAATATGATATAAACTTTCTTCGCATATCTGTGTTAATAGATGATTATTACAGCTTTTATATTTGTTAATATTTCAAGGCTTATTGTGTATTGTGCCGCACTGACTATATCATTTCCTGGACATCGTATTTATCTATTTAGAATGTCTGCCAAGTTATATCAGAAAATGACAGATTACTTCACTTTTAATCAGCTCACTGTCAGAGGTTGACGAATTTTGTCTACCAGGTACTTCATTTCTCCTGTCAGCAAGGGTAATCTTAGTATTGAAAGTAGAAGAGATAAAAACACATTTGATATTTTGTAACAAGCTATGATGTTCGTACGAGGAGGGATGGTTTGACCTCCTAGTCGGTCGGCAGTCTGCCTAAACACACTGAGACAGCTCCCTTCGTTGATTAATTACGGCTAATGACCGATTCCAGATGCCACAGGTAATTATCAGGTCTGCATGGTGTCTATATATCTGGCAGAACGTGGTCAGTGACGCGCGTGGTGGCTCACACACATGTACGTATATGTTTATATACATGTAGAAGTGGACTATCCATAGTCGAAGATTGTGAAAGTAAATTATCTTTTAATAAATTATACTGATGGGTATGATATTTATATGAAAGGAGCCTCTGAAAAGCTGTATCATTGCGTTTGTCCGTGGGGTATTTGGAATAGGAGTATTTGGTTGAGAACGGGGTCTGTGGTAGGCTACGGGAGTGTGGTACAGACTAACGTAGAAGTTACTCATTGGTATTTAGTCGTAGGATTTAGCGGATTAGAAAATATCGGATAGCTGTATGTTGTTTTGTCATGTACTTAATTAAAGCACCTGCGTGTACGTATTTCAACACAAAATACGCCAACTGAGCTTAATGTAGGCCTATTAACACCGTCAGAGAGTACGAGACATGCATTTCAATAATATGCTTTGTTATGAACGTCAATAGGCTTTTAAAAAATCCTTACAAGTATCATTTTCTCAAATTTATTTCCACCTTTTATTTCGATATATTATTTTTAAAATGTACATGCATTTGTTTTCCCCCAATATTTCCGGAATATTTCACCGAAATCTACACACATGTCCTACACATACAACAATTATACAGTTAACGATATTTTGTTCACATTCTTGATATACATGATTTTGTCATAAATGCTTTTTGCATTAGATATGGTTTTAGACCACATATGATTTTGCTGTATATATACGCGTGTAAGCCATACTATTGAATGTGTTATACACATGTAGGCCTACTGGTTAATTAGTCAGGCTTCTACCTACAATGTACAGCAGGCTACTCGCACAAACCACGAGACGTATCGTAAAGCTGGAAGACTGGAGGGTAATATGAAGTGATCTGGAGTGATGTAGAGTAGGCCTAAACAAGAACATAACACGCGACGAAATGAACCCAAATGTGAACCGTACAACCTCAATGCTTAATTGCAACCTTGAAACATATTTGCTAATGTCAGACAAGTGTTTAGTGATTAGTTTTTCTCATTTAATAATGGTGCTTTGTATACTCTGTATTGAACGGTAGTAGTAATGGTAGTAGTATAGTAGTAGTAGTAGTAGTAGTAGTAGTAGTAGTAGTAGTAGTAGTAGTAGTAGTAGTAGTAGTAGTAGTGGTAATTGTATTATTAGTATTTTCATTATTATTATCTATTAGTATATTATATTATTATTCTCCTTCTTTTTCTTCTTCTTCTACTACTTCTTCTTCATCGTCTTCTGCTTCTGCTTCTTCTTCTTCTTCTTCTTTTTCTTCTTCTTCTTCTTCATCATCATCAGCAGTAGCATCAGCACCAGCATCATCATCTTATTATTATTATTATTATTATTATTATTATTATTATTTAGGTTTAATAATAGGAAATGGGTGGTGCTCTGACACTTGTTGCATTATGCGAGCCATGGTCAACAAACATGGTTTTCACAGTTCGGTGTAATGTGCTCAATGTAGCTTATATTCAGAGTACGGAATAAGTATACACACCTATTTCTGAGCCTTATTCAAATAATCAATGTTCCACATGTGGAATTTATACCACGCGCATGCGTTGTTGTCTTAAGTCTGTATTTGTTGAGCATATGGCCATTGACGTTCTTAAATGCACATCAGAAATGCATTTCCAACGAATGTCAAAACATACCACTCGTCCACCATGCACAGTCGGTGTTTTCGTGTGACAGTATCCCTTGTGTTTCCACCCATAACCAAAGCGTCTTCATCGCTAAAGGAAATTCCCATACATATTTATGTATTCTCACTACATTTTCCCTTTGATGTTGTATATACATATTTTCTTACCATGCTCCTTGTCGTATCGCAAGTTCGCAGCGTAGTATTATTGTTATCAGCCTCTTGGCGTAGTTGTAAAGTCTGTCCCTGATACTTTGTTCCGTGTTATGAACACCATCCATGTGCCAGTAAAACATTGCACGGGAATTTTCTATTACGTTTTCTTTGCCAACTCTTAAACAGGAATGTTTTCCGTATTTAATACAGCTTCAGTTGTTTCTTTCTACAGGAAATATCATATGACGAAAATTTTCGACTGATATCGACTTCGCTCATGTAATTTGTAATCAACAGGATACGCATCTATGGCCGTTTACTATTAATCCAATGTGGAATAAATTACTACAAAACATTTCATAACGGACTTGGATTATGAATTAGTCTGATGTTACTTCTGCTTTCTATAGACTATGATCTCCGATGCATGGATATCCATGACTGTCGTCTATAGACGACATAATAAATTGTGATAATGTATAATGTATATTTATTATGTTTTCTCTTAAGTTGCATAACAACAATAACCTACTTGTACGTAATGGCGCTGTCCATCCAGAAATCGCCACCGACGTTATCCTATGCATTTCAATGTCAGCGTCAGTGTCCATGCATACGATAACATTGCATTTAAATATTGACTTTATTGATATCTGAATGATAGCTTGACTTTTACATATTAATGGCATTGAATTTCAATAACGGCTTGCATTTTTAATATAATAGCATTGAATTTCAAAAGCGGCTTGCCTTTAACATATAACAGCATTGCATTTTGATAATGGTTCTCTTTCTACATAAATTATATCACTGAATTTCAATAACGGCTTGCCGTTTACATATTAGCATTGAATTTCAATAACTACTTGCCTTTTAATATAATAGCATGGAATTTCTATAACGGCTTGTCATTTAGACACAATAGCATTGAATTTCACCATTACGGCCTGCCTTTTACTTATATTAGCATTGTCATTGAATTTCAATAACGGCTTGCCTTATACATATAATAGCATTGAATTTCAATAACTACTTGCCTTTTACGTATAATAGCATGACATTTCTATAACGGGTTGTCATTTACACATAATAGCATTGAATTTCACCATTGCGGCTTGCCTTTTACTTACAATAGCGTTGTCATTGAATTTCAATAACGGCTTGCCTTACACATATAATAGCAAATGTATTTCCACATAACGGCTTGTCGTATATACACGTAGGCCAGCGTGAGAGGGGTGAAAATGGGGAATGGCCTGACCCCTACAAAGCTGGCAGTCTGGGTCCAAGTATAACTTGACCTATACTACTCCTTTGGGAGATTCTTTGTTTACCTTCACGTCTGAGCTACACGTTCACGGCAATGCTATAGCCATGCTAAAATATTTACCTACCCTGTGATCTATTTATTATACCAGCTACTCGCTTAGAGGCGGGAAACGAGAAGAGGCAAAGCTTATTTGGCTACCGTAACGCCAGACCTAAAGTGCTTGTGTAGTGACGGGCTGATGACGTCATGTTTCTACGTGAAAGTGTCAAAATAATCGTGTCGAAAATATTTTTAAATGAGGGAATATTGCCCGCAGGTATAGCGCACGTGTTTGGTTCGCTTTTCCGAAAATAGGAACTACCTGTTTTCCGTGCTGATGTGACGTCGTATATCACGCCTCGTGAACGAGATCTCAGAATGTGCATGTGGTGGCACCCGTGGACAACAATGTGGACGTAACGTAAACAACGCCACATTCCCCCAGGACTATCTCTGGGAGCCATCTAGAGTCATGACGTTGCTAACATATCCAGTATTATTAGGATCGACCGAGCGACAACGAAGTATTTACGATAGATCCCGTAATATAATTTAGATGGATATCAGTTTATCCAAAGTGAGTCTACAGTAACGTTGTCGAACAGAAATTGTGTCTTGTATTGACTAAAGCGACGCATTTTATTTCATCTTGGACTTACATATTACTCTGAGAAAGCGGTGTCGGAATGCACGATGCCAGTAAAATAGAAACCAGTCATTAAATGATGACAGTTGTTGTCAATGGCGTTTTTTGACTAATGTAACCAGCTAAAGCTCATGTGCACAGAGACTGCAAAGTACAAAATAGTGGAAATCATCGAGCGCCAGAGGATATATTATGTATTCCAGGAGTGAGATTCAGTATGTGTTCATTGATCCAGGTACCAACGTAAGGATAACACAGGCCCACACAAACCTTTAAAAACGCATACTTAGAACTGCACTGTATGTAAACATTAAGTCTTAGGGAGACACGTTCAAATTCAGAGATAAACATAGCTTTCTACGCATCCGCCAGGCCGAAATCCTCATTACAGAAACTTCTTAAGCGCACTTCTATTTCAGATTTTATTTTCCACTCGTAGGGAGGACATGCAGAGCGTTTTACATTTGGCAACCGTGTTCTACAAGACGGTTTACAGTTCGTGAGCTCAGTAACAGACTATTAAAGAGTTTGGTCTCTGAAGCGGTAAATGCTCTGTCTACGATGTCGTGTCTCTCGGGCAGTAGATATAGCGGATGGAATAGTCATCGAGACATTATTAGTACCAGAACTGTTAATTTAGCACCAGCCAGACATCCATGAGCTCTATGTTCGCCATGTTGTCCTCGATGAAAACCGAAAACAACAACCAGAAACTGGTTCTGTTAAATTATACCGTAGCCAGCCGAAGGCCGAAATACTTATAGGAGAAGTAAAGGCATGTTTGCATAGGGCATATGGTGGTCACTAACTGGTATTGCTATTACCGGGTATTCTTTCTTACCAAATAGAAACATTTTCTTTTTTTCCCATTGAAAAACACTTACTAGTTACTTGTTAAGATTAAAATAATGGATCGTCAAATCATCAAGGATTTCCTTCTCAAAGCATAGGAAATAATAAGTACTAATACCTTGTAAATTAGCAAATTATTTGCAGAATTCACGATTGCAAATAATTATTATTAAGTCAGGAATAATAAATGATACAACATATTTATTTCGTACTGTTAAAGCAAAACATATCTATATGATATAAAAATCCATGACAGTCAACGAAACAAGCTTACAGACTACATAACTCACAATGGTATTGGTATTCTGTAATGATCAGCAAAAGTAATTAACCTGGAAGGTTATTTTGCAAGTTTTTCCCAATGCTATTATCATTATTGATTTCTTCGGGAAAGCTGATATGATGTACACAACAGCTATGCGTCGTGAGACAGAACTAACGGTAAACAACACGTATTTCTTCCAGGTATTATACAGTGTTGAAATACCCACTAAACAGAAAATGAAGGTACGGGGATTGGTTATTTGACACACGCTATCCTCGGACGTACAACTGATACCTCTGTCCAACAGCTTCAAAGACTCGTACCCGTCTTCTTCTTTCTGTTGTTTTGTGATAGGAACGCGCTGATAATGGCTGGTGTTGAGTTCTCCTTCTAACCGATGATGCCATTCCCAGAGGCGCTGGCCCACACCAATGGCCCCTGGAACACCATGTCGTGTCCGGGACGAGCCTCCATGCCAGTGGGTAGGGTGTGGGTGTGGGTGTGGGATGTAGGATGTGGGAGTGGGGGAAAGTTAGTGGGTTGCGTGGATACCTATAGCGGGTTGCACAGAATATACATGTATATGAAGCAATATGTTTTATTCTGAACGGAAACAATGCGATTGAAATTAATATGTAAAAGCATACTATCACAGATGGTTTACCTATATAATGACAAACGAATTTCTATCTGAGACTATTTACGGGGTTTTTTTTGTCCACCCTAAAGTTATTATTTACTGATGTACTTATTCCCCAACACTCGATAGCTTCACATTTTATATGAATAAAAGGAACGTAGATCTAATTATATTGCCTTGTAACGTCTAACTGCTAGATCGAATTCCCCCTATAAAACGTGGTTCGACGAAATGGATTTGGGGGATATCACAAATGAATGTAGTTTGCATTTACTCAAATACATATATAATACTATGGGCTCTTTGAAATCTGTGATTGTATGCCTTTAATATTCGAACATGTAACGTGGTGAATAGACTGTGTGAGATAAATAGCAATATACTAGTAATGACATACTATACTTGTCTGTATTCTATTATGTGTACGTATTGTATGTACAATAATGTCTGTCTGTTTAGTATATGAAATGTATCTAGTACATGTGTGAATTACGGTGTACATTTCACGCTGTTGTTAAATATACATTTTAATTAAAATCGTGGGAATCAGTGGTGCACGAATAATAACTGTTGTGATGTAGCATATGTAACACCATCCTCGCACCCCAGAGGTACTTATAACGTTCTGACTTCATAGCACCCCGTATGCGAGGATGATGTAAGACGTGAATAACATAAATCTGTCTCTTTTCAAAATGAGATACCCCGGTAACCTAAGTCAATAAATAAACTTAGAAATAGTTGGAAATGAATCGTTATTTTCTGTTCGCTTATTGCGTTATTTAAGACACGCAAAATGTCAACCATCCTTTCACCCCAGAAGTACCTGTTTATACGTTAGCACTGCACGGTACCCCTGGCTCACATCTAGGGGAAAACCTGCTCAAAACGCCAACCAATGAGATAATATTCCCGATCAAAACGCCGTAAAAATCTATCCAATGAAACAGATGTTATCATTGTTCTATTTATATATAGCTCATGTAGACTGTTTGCGCGAGTTTTCCCCTCGATGTGAGCTAGGGGTACCGTGCTGTGCTAACGTAATAAGTATACCTCTTAGGTGCGAGGATGAATGTCAATATGAACATATTATTTTTCGAAAAGAGATAATCAAAGTGAATAAGTAAATAAAGTTAGATAAAATATAGGTAATTTCATCGTTATTTTCTGTTTGCAAGAAGACTTTTCCTAGCTACATGAACTATATATTCCAAGTTTCTATGCTAATCAGGTTTTTACTGTTAGAACGCATCTTCCACATAACGAGCTACATAACGATAATGATTTCCCAATATGCACCGATCACTATAAGAACTGATTTATGGTTTCATTGTTTCATGGTGTGGTTTAATGTCAATAGAAAGATGATTTTTATTTCTTATTCATTTTGTATATATGTGTGCTTCCGCATACATCATAATTAAAATCCTTGATTGATGTTGACATAATAATCGATCAGATATGCAACGGATAACGTGAACGCGAATAATGAGGATGTAACTTTCGGGAACCGGATAATTCGGTCCGCGTTTGTATATTTGCTTCTTTTCAAAAGTAATTGCGTGAGTGATTTTCAATGAAACAAACCAACGAATGGGTTCATAATGCTATGGTCTATTTCAAAATCCCCCGTGACTACGCATCCATTGGATCTCTGCAATACGGTTTAATGATTCGCGATGTTTTATACATGTGTCTTTAACTAAACAACAGCGATGTGTGACGGGTATTTTAGAATTTACTTGAAAAGAGTAATTGACAAATGTGTGCGTCGATGCTAAATCGATAGATCCGTCCAGACAAGCCAGGTAGTCTATGAAATAGTAATGGGCGCGTGTGTATTCTGTGCTCCACCCTAGGGACAGTGGCGGCTTTGTGAGTCCACTCAATGCTTCAATTATCTTTAGGAACATCACTGTCCCGTTCATCCATCAGCGGACCCATTTAACGAATTAGCAAAGCCGTGTTCAAAGAATAATACTTGTCTATACTCGAGCACCAAGCGAGCGCGTATAGTGGATTGTGTGTATGTATAGGGGGTTCGACGGAGGAAAGTATCCAAATTCTGCAACGAATCAACTGTGGAATAAAGATATGCGGTGACTGAACTATAAGTGGCTCTCTTAGCTAAAATGCATAACATTTTTATCTTCTTCAGATCAAACATACCCTTCTTCGGAGTGAAATGTTTAGTGCACAGCAATACTTCTCCAACCGAACGACCTGAACACATTAAGACATATTTTATTTTATTTATTTATTTTTGTTTCCGGTGGAAACGCATTTGGACTATTAGAGTTGTCATGAGCGCAAACAGCGTCAAACAGATAAGTATTTCCACCTTCACATGTCATGGTAAAAAGTCGGGAACAACAATCTCCTAGTAAATGATTTGTGATTTGGAAAAGTAAAGCAACGCTATATGTTTACCGGGAGGTCTGACAATGTAATTGCCCAAACACGATGTTTGAAATACTGTACTGTGTCATGCTATTTTATAGTATTGTGCTTGGCGTTTTAAGTTGGAAATACTTATAGTAGACGAAAACGTTGAGCTTTTTAAGTTGTAAACCATTTGGTGGTGCCAAAAGAGAATTATTGTCGCTTCTGTTACCACAAACAATAAGACATACAGTACC
>JAUTBQ010192477.1:0-10232 GCA_032361185.1 Lepetodrilus ovalis | reverse complement strand
TGATAGATATCAAACCACTTCATTTAATATATCTCCAATTTTTGTTAAATCTTTTTTGGATACAAATTTATAAGCGCCGCTATTTATTGCATTTTCCTTTGTTAGTTTATCATCATAAAGTGTTACGATTATAATTTTTGCATTTTTATCAAACAATTTAATTTGCTTTGTGGCTGTCATACCATCCATCACCTCCATTTTTATATCCATTAAAACCCAATCCGGTAAATGTAATTTATACTGTTCAACTGCATTTAAACCATTTACAGCTTCAATTATTTCATCAAACATAAATCTGTACATGCTTTTAATTATTGTTCTTATTTTTTGTGAGTCATCAACTATTAGTAATTTCATAATTTTATTCAGAATATCTTTTTGTCCGTATATTCAACATTATTAGAGATTCCGGTGAAACCGAAATGATTTGTTATTCAAAAATTCTAATTATAATATGCAATGTTAGTAGGTAATTATAAATAGGGGAAATATCTCATTTTTTATAGGTAGAAACCCCTACAGAGAATGGGCAAACAACAAATCTCAAATAACAAATGATAGTCAATTACTAAAAATCAATCTTGTTACGGAAAGGATTTCTAAAGGGGAATGCTGAATTTTTTAGAAGAAGCTAAATGATTGAAAAAGGAAAAATCATAATACTCTATTACTTTTAATAATTTTTAAATCAAATAATTACTTAAAATAACTTTTTATTTTGAATGGCAAATTTTACTAGACTGTGTGTTCCGTGAAGATTAAGTTTTTTTGAAATATTACCTCTATGATTCTCAACTGTTTTTGGACTAATGAATAATTCTTCGGCAATTTGGTTTGTTGTTTTATCTTCTGAAATTAATTTTAATATTTTTCTTTCTGATTTAGTAAGCAATTTTATTGAAGGTGTTTCCGATACCAAGTTATTTATTCGGTTTCCTCTTTTAACAAGGTATTGAGAAATAAGCGGACTAATATAATATCCATTTTGCATTACCTCATTTATGCAGTCAATAATATCTATAGCCGCATTTTCTTTAAGTACATATCCTTTTGCCCCTGTATCCATAGCTTCGTTAAACATATCTTCTTCTTTATACATTGTAAGAAATATTATTTTAGTTTCATTTTTGTTGTCCGCAAGTTTTCGAGCAATTTCCAAGCCACTCATTCCGGGCATTTCAATGTCAAGTGTTACAATATCATAGTTATTTGTTGTTAATTTTTGATATGTTTCTTCACCATCTTTAGCTTGCTCAATTATACAGCAATTTTTTTCTTCGTTAAGTACCATAACCAAACCTTTACGCATAAGTGGATGGTCATCTGCAATTAGTATTTTAATATCTTGTTTCATATTTATTTCCTAATAAAATGTTAACAGTTTAGAAGTTATTACTAAACCAATAGTGCTAATTTGTGCTACTAAATTGAATTTTAATATTTATCTCAGTTCCGACTTTAGAATTTATCTTCATTTCACCTTCTAATAAACTTAGTCTCTTTTTTATATTCTTAAGTCCAAAACCACTTATTTCGCTCTTTGGTTTTCTAACATTTTTTTGATCGAATCCTTTACCATTATCTTTAAAGTTCATAACTATTGCATTACCTAATTTTGTAATTTTTATTTTTGCTTCAGTAGCATCTGAATGTTTAACTATATTATTAATTATTTCTTGTGCTATTCTATAAATATGAATTTCTTCCTCATTTCTAAATAAAGAATCAATATTATCAATATGTTCTCTAAATTTAATTTTAGTTGATTCTTTAATATTAAGTATTATTGATTTAATTGCTTTCGTTAATCCCAACTTACTTAACTGATATGGATGAAGGTTATATGCAATTTGTCTTACTTCATCAATTGCTAAAGATGCCTCATCAGATATTTCTGATAATTGTTCTTTTGAAAAATCTTTCTTTTTTGACTTTATAGCTAATAATGCTCTATTTTTAATAATCAATAAATTTTGCCCTAAACTATCATGCAAACCGGAAGCAATTCTTTCCCTTTCCTTTTCTTGCAATTGTAATAATTTTTTTGAAAATTCTTTCTCCGCTATTCTTTCTTTCTTTAAGTGCGATATTCTTTTACTAATAGCAAAATACAATCCGGAAAGAAAAAGAATTGCTATAATAATTCGAAACCACCAAGTATCCCAAAATGGCGGTTTAATTATTATAGCTATTGATTTCCCTTCTTTATTCCAAATACCATCACTATTTGATGCTTTTACCCTAAAAATATAATTTCCTGGATCTAGGTTTGTGAAAGTTGCAATACGATTTTCCGAACTAATATATGTCCATTTTTTATTAAAGCCCTCTAATTTATATGCATATTTATTTTTTATTGGGTTTGAAAGATCTAGTGATGTAAATTCAAAAGTCAAAAAATTATTGAAATATTCTAACTGAATTTCTTCAACTAAATTTATATCTTTTTTTAAAATATTGGATATCTTAGAAGGTTCTATATAATCATTAAAGATTTTAAATCTTGAAATAGCAATTGCAGGTACTTTTTGATTTACTACATAAACCATCTTAGGATCAATAATAGTAATACCTTTTACTCCACCAAACAATAACTTACCATCTTTAGTTTTAAATGAAGCACCGCTATTAAATTCAATATTTTTTAATCCATCATCCTTAGAATAATTTTTAAATTCTTTTTTACTAAAATTAAATTTTGATAATCCCTTATTTGTACTTAACCAAAGATCACTATTATCGTCCTCAAGAATTTGATAAATAACATTATTAGGTAATCCATCTTTTTGGGAGAAAAATGTAAACGTTTCATCTGCATAGTTAAATAAATTCAATCCTGAACCATATGTTCCTATCCATAAGTTATTTTTCGAATCCTGGTATATTGACCGAATTCTATCTCCCGAAATTGAAGTTAAATCATTCTCATTATGTCTAAAAGTTGTAAAAATATTATTTTTGTAATCAAATCTTGAAAGACCATTTGCAGTTCCAATCCAATAATATCCATAACTATCTTGAGATATAGTATAAGTAATATTACCACAAAGGCTGTTATTATCAAGAGAATTATGGGTAAACCTCTTAAAGTGACCACTGTCTCTTAAATATTTGTTTAATCCATTAAAAGTACAAACCCAAATTTGTTTTTCTGAGTCTATATAAATAGAGCGAATAAAATCATTGGAGATTGAGAATGTATTTTTATCATCAAAATTAAAGATTTTATAATCTTTCGTTATTGGATTATATTGAGAGATACCTTCCCCCCAAGTTCCAATCCAGATTGTTCCATCAATATCTTCTAAAAGTGCTCTAATATGGTTCCTTCGAATAAAAACTGTTTTCTCTTTGTTCAAATGTTTCCATTTGTTATTCTTTCTATCTAATATTGAAATT
This sequence comes from Lepetodrilus ovalis, assembly GCA_032361185.1. Taxonomy (NCBI): domain Eukaryota; kingdom Metazoa; phylum Mollusca; class Gastropoda; order Lepetellida; family Lepetodrilidae; genus Lepetodrilus; species Lepetodrilus ovalis. The sequence goes on along the minus strand of JAUTBQ010192477.1, from coordinate 6,833 downwards.
CCTTTGTTATGTCCGACCCATAAATTATTATTTTTATCTACAAAAATCGCTTTTACAAAATTATCACTTAAACTATTTCTACTACTTTCTCTTTTTGAAAATTGATAAAACATATTTCTGTTTTTGGAAAGTTTATTTAGACCTCCGGAGAAACCACCAAACCATAAGTTACCTGAACTATCTTCAATAATACTCCATATACTATTATCGTTTAAGCTGGTAGGCGATGAAATATCATATTTGTAGTTTCTAAAATAGTTTTTTGAATAATCAAATAAATAAATTCCACCACCATCAGATGCAAGCCATAAATTATTTTCAGAATCCATAAAAACAACTGTTATAAAGTTATTTTCTATTCCAAAGGATGATGAATTTCTAGCATTATATTGGTAGAATGTATTAGTATTTTGAGCATACTTATTTAATCCACCACCATATGTCCCTATCCATATATTCCCATTAAAATCTTCGCAAATAGAAGTCACCCAATTATGACTTAAACAATTGTTATTATTTGATTTTGCTCCTAAGTTCTCAATTTCTTTTGTTTGTACTATGTATTTATATATGCCAAAGTTTTTTGTTCCAATCCAAATATTTCCTTTTGTATCTTCATAAAGTTCAGAAATTTCATTTCCTAAATCTAATTTATTATGTAATTGTACTTTAGATAAGACTTTTGTATTCTCATTATATTTATATAGTCCATTATCCCAAGTCCCAATCCATACATCATTCTTACTATCAACTAAAAACTTACTAATATTGCTTTCATTTAAATTATAAGCATCAGCATTTTTATTTGGGAATCTCGTTGTAGTATAGTCTTCGCTATTAAGAATTGTTATTCCTTTCCCTCTTGTCCCAATCCAGATATTTTGCATTTTATCACGGACAAGACTTGTAATCCAGCTATCAGGAAGAACTATATTTTTTGAATTATATGAATAATAATTAATAAATCTATATCCATCGAATTTGTTTAGCCCATCTTGAGTTCCAACCCATAAGAATCCAAATCTATCAATTGTCATTGTAGTAATAAAATTCTGAGATAATCCATTTTCGGTAGAATAATGTTCAAATTCTAAAGTTTGTGATTGACCAAGAAGTACGGTAGTGATAAAATAAAATATAAATATTATTTTTATATTCATGCTAATTACCAGGTAATATTAAATAGATATTTATAATAACTAACATCTTGAAAGAAACGCAATAGATTATTTGTTTTATGGCTTTTATTTTTTGTATTTAATTTTATGATTGTCATTCTAAACTTGGTTCAGAATCTAGGTTCATCAATCCAATGTAAAACAGATGTTGGAATAAATTTAGCACGACAAATGATTTTAGTTTTATAAATAAGTGTTCTGTACAGTTTCTATAAAATTTTTAATAGTTTGTCATATTAAAGAATGTTTTTGTGATTGAGATATCCTCGTTAATTTGAGCTAGAAGATTTCTCACTAAAAACATGTTCGAAATGACATATAAACCATTAAAACTTTTCTACATATATTTATATACATTAATCAATTTAAGGAATAGCTCTTTTGAGAAAAGATATTTGTATTTGTGGAATTGTAGAATATGTAAGAATCAGTTTATAAATATCTTCATCTCGAAGAAGAAAGTACTATATCCAAGATAACTCATCAAAAGGCAATAATAAATGAGCTATTGTACTCTTTTTTTTATGAGTACTTGTACTCATTTTTTAATATTTAAGACAATTTTATTGAAATTTAATTAGTTTTTCTCATTATTATTTCTTTTACTTTGAAATTACAGTACTAAAATCCTCCTTATATTTCTCAATTTTAATGTAAATAATTGTATGAATATGCAGTGTGTTCTTTCTAAAACGATTCTAAAAAAAAATCATTAAAAGCAAAGTTATTGTAGCTATGCACAAAACAATCATAACAAATACAAACTCTATTTTTCTTGTAACTTCTCCTAAACTTACCCTCATGGCAATTGTTAAAAGAGTTAGAACTACTCCAATTATCCAGACAAAGTTCTTAGTTGTAATTATTGCAAAAAAGAATACTACAATTAAACAAACCAATCCGGTTTTATGGGTTGTGAGTTTGTAAATATTCATAATTAAATGTAAGTTTTACGTAGATATTATGCTTGTAGAATAACGACAAAAACTTGTAATATTCGGTTCATGGATTTTTTATAAGATATTTTTTTAAGTTTAATCAAACTGAAGTATTATTCTGAATCATTCGATTTGACCCAAAATGAGAGAATGCCATATTTGGGGGAAGAAAAACAAACATCAAATAAATTATAATTTCTAAATTTTATTTGTTATTTCTTTCAGTTATGTATTTGATTTCTGAAACTCCGATGGAGATATACCAAAATGATTTTTGAAATTTTTCGAGAAGTAAGAAGGGTTGGAAAAACCAAATTCATAACAAGCGCCGGTTATATTTCCTTCATTATTTTTAAGATATTCTGCTGAGAGTTTTAATTTAACAATGCAAATAAAATGCGTTGGTGTAATTTCCAATTCGTTTTTTGTTATTCTCTGAAAATTTCTAAGTGAAATTCCCATACTATTAGCAACTTCTTCAGAATGTAAATCCTTACTTTTATTTTCAATAATAAATTCGGATGCTTGTTTTAATATTTTTTTATTGTATGATAATTTATCATGGTTTTCTTTTGCATTAACAAAAATTATTTTTTCTTCTGATACTTGTTCTGAAGTTGGAAGTTTATTTCGTGTTTTTATAATATGAAACAAATAAAAAACTATACTAAACGAAATAGCAAGAGTTGAAATATAAATCCAAAACCAAGAAATTTTATATCTATCTAAAATAATTTCAAACCATGATGGTGAACCTGTAAGTTTAATTTTCTTCCATGTTTTAGGAAAACCAAAATCATTTATCCCGCTCCAATTAAATGCCCACATAACTGTAGAAACTTCATCAATTTGAAATGCTGAATCTGACGAATAGTCTATATCGTTAATACATATATCCAATCTCATTTTCATTCCGCTCATAGGATGCAAACCAATAGCCACAAAAGGGATAGCAACTTCAATAATATAAAGTGAATCTGTCTGAGCTTGGTTATTTATATCACCTAGAACTGTAACGGCACTTTCAAAGAATATATTTTGTGCAAATTCTTTTGGAACCGCAATAGTATCAATTAAACTCTCCTTAAGATTACCACGAAAAACTTCCGTCTCGTTATTAATATTTATTAAAAATTGATAATCATTTACGTCCATTTTTCTACCGCTATCATCTTTAGTATCAATATAAATTTCCACTCCATCATTTAAATGAATCCGCGGTTTAAATTTTAAGCTTTTAACTTCTGCAAAAAGATCTTTATCCCAAACAGTAAATGCAAAATATAAGTTTTGCATATTCCAACATGAATAAAGGAGGATTTTGTTCTTGGATTTAGGTCCTTTTACCTCAGAAAAATCAAACTCTTTTGGGTATAGTGCTTCCATTCTATATTCACCGGCACTTTTAATATATGTTGATGTGTCTTCGAACGAATAGGAAAGATAATTTTCCCAATCGGAAAGATTACCATCAATTACAATTTTTGAATTTGAGTAGGGGATTTCTATAGTGGAGGAATATTCCTTAGAAAAAACAACTAAAGAAAAAATAAAAATATTGAGTAATATCTTTTTAAAAATTTTCATTTTCTAGTGTTTTAGAAAAATCTTAAATAATTAAATTACCAAAACCTAAAGTTATAATAAAATATATAATAAATGTTCCCCAAAGGTGTTATGTATCATTTCAAAATATAATTAACTAGTATTCTAAAGTGTTTTATATACTTCGAAAAAAGTCGAAATGAAAGTAATAACTAAATTTAACTTTTCTTTAATAAATGTAAATTCTAGTATTTCCAATTATATCTTTGTTATCTATTTTCGAACGACTTTAGTAATGAGATTTCTCACGGCCACTTTCGTTCGGTACGAAATGATTCAGCATGACAAACCTTGTATAACTTTTTTTTATACATATCAATTTGAGAAATTGTCGAATATGCAAGAATCTGTATATAAATATCTTCATCTTTAAGCAGAATAAAAATATGGTTAAAATAACGTGTTAACAAATGATTGTAAATGAGATCATGTACTCTTTTCCTATTAGTACTTGTATTCATTTTGCTATTCATAGCTTGCCTTGGAATGCCCAAAAGTAGAAATATAGAACCGAATAAAGCTATTTGGGAAAGTGAAAAATTGTTGTAATTTCTTTTCTTAAAAATAATATATCTAATTTAATCAAATTCTAATCTCAAAAATTATTTAATTTAATCTTTAAATAAATTCAAATAGAATAAAGCAAATGAAAAAAATAAATTATTATATACTTATGGTATTTACAATCTTTTCCTTTTCTAAAGTGGTTGCCCAAAAAATAGAAATAAAAGGTAAAGTGTTTGATGAAAGTACGAATACCGGTTTAAGTTTTGCAAATTTACAAATTGTTGAAACACAAAACGGAACTGCTGCTAATAAGAATGGAGAATATATTTTAAGACTGAAGCCCAATACCTATACTATTATTGGCTCTTATATAGGTTACGTTTCCGATACAGTAAAAATAAGTGTGAAGCAAAATAAAATAATTGATTTTATCCTAAAACCAATTCCCATTGCAATAGACGAGGTAACGGTGGTCCCGGGAGAAAATCCGGCTATTAGAATTATTAAAAAAGCTATTAAAAGAAAGAACAAAATAAAAGCTAAAATTAAAAACTATAAATATTCGGCATATACAAAGGGACTTATAAAAACTACTAAGGATTATCAAAAAGGTGGAATTACTGTTCCTATAAATGATACTTCTAAACTAAGAATTACCGGAATTTTGGAAAATGAAAGTCGGGGAATATTTAAAGCTCCTGATAACCATAAAGATTTTATTGTGGCAAGAAAGCAAACTGCAAATACTCCACCATTTATAAATGTTTTAACTGGTGGAACTATGGTACAAAGTTTTTATGAAGACGACTTAACTTTTATGGGTGGAAAAATTCCAAGTCCAATTTCCGATAGAGCATTGAGTTATTATTATTATCGTATTGAAAAAGAATTGGCAATGGATAAACAAAAGGTTTATCAAATACATTTTGAAACTGAGAATCCTTCATTAGCCGGATTTGAAGGGGAAATATTTATTGCGGATAGTTCTTACGAGTTATTAAAAGTAGATGCTTCTCTTAATGATGCAGCAAATCCGGGTGGACTTTTTGATTATGTTAAAGTATATCAGCAGTTTAATAGTTTTCAAGATGAAATAATTCTACCGATTGATTACCGCTTATTTGCGGAAGGGAATTATCTTGGATTGGCAAAGTTTGGTTTTGAAGTTCATACAATTATGCATAACTATGAAATTAACACAACTTTGGATGATGACCTTTTTGATAATGCAATTATTTCAGTTTTGCCAGATGCTGATAAAAAAAATGAAACTTATTGGAATTCAATTCAAGGGATACCAAATACCTTTGAGGAAACAAAAGCTTATTCAAGAATTGATAGTGTAACCGAAGCTTCAAAATCAATTGGGCAAAATTTTTCTTTAACTTCTACCAAAATAAAACTATCTGATAATTTTTCCATTGGCGGTTTACTTTCTCTTTATAGTTTTAATAAAGTTGAAGGACATACATTAAACTTAAAGCTAGGTTTTAATGATGCTAATAATCAAAGGTTTGATGTACAAACAAAATTTAGTTATGGTTTTGCTGATAAGAAATTTAAGCAAGAATTAATCGCTTCGTATTTACTTGGGAATTATAGAACAACTGAAATATCAGTAAACGCATTTAACAAAATTACAGATTTGTTTAGTGAGACAAATGATTACAATCATTTTACATCAACATTTTTAAGTATTATTTCTAAATATGATTTTAGAGATTATTACTATACAAAAGGATTTAAGTTTAACATTTCAGCTGATGTTATACCATTTGCGAATGTTGGAATTGGTTTTGTAAATAGAACCGATAACTCAGCAATCAATAACTCTGACTTTTCAATTTTTAATAGAACTAAAAAATATTTGCTCAATCAACCAATTTATGATACAAAGACAAACGCACTTACTGCTTCAATTAAATTGGACTTTAGAAAATATATTGAAGATGGTTTTTTTAGAAGAAGAATTAACTCAATAAACAGTAATGTGTTTTTGGAAGCTGAAGCTTTAATGAGCAGTAAAGATATTCTAAAAAGCGAAAATAATTTCTCACTAATTAAAATAATAACTCACGGAAGTATCCCTACTTTTAATACAGCATCATTTAATTTTTATGCAACTAAAATATTATCAACAGGAGCTGTCCCTTTTCAAATGCTTTATGCTTTGCCAGGTAATATAAGTGCAGCAGGTAAAAGTAATTCATTTAGGACTTTAAGAATTGGAGAAGTTTTTGGAGATGATGTTACAGCTTTATACTTGCAACATAATTTTAGTGATGAACTTTTCAGAATGCTTAATATCCCTTATTTAAAAGATAGTCGTTTGCAACTTACAACACACTTTAATATTGCTTGGTCTGAAGTAACAAATACGAGTCAAGAAATTTTACCAACAAATTTCAAATCATTTAGCAAACCATTTTATGAGCTTGGTTTTGGAATAGGACATATTTTAATTCCACTAACTTTTGAGTTTACTTGGAAATTAAATTACAGAGGTTATAATAATTTTGTATTTGGAATAAATACGATTGTGTTGTAAAAATGTAGAGTAGATTGCTTGCAATCTGCTATGTTTTATTTCACAAATTATTTTTTT
>JAUTBQ010192466.1:0-10232 GCA_032361185.1 Lepetodrilus ovalis | reverse complement strand
TCTTTGATGTATTCATGATATATGAAGCCATCGTAGTTCTTTCTTCTTACCCATGTGAGAGTTATGTCCCCTTACATTAATACCACAAAAAGGAAAACTAACTAAGATTGTTCAGGTTGCTATATAAACCGCAAAATACGAAACTGTTTGTTGAAATTGAATTGTGCCTACCGTACAGCGGTAGAAAGGTTTATGGAAGTACACACATGATTGTAATGTATGTCAAGTGAATGTACTGTGTAGTTGTAGCTAAGAACTAGTAAAAACGGCCATAAATATATGTGATAGTATGCCTTTAATAATGATTTCATGGATTTTGATAACTGTGAAAAATGTGTAATATACTGTGATATTCCTTTAAATGTTCGTCGCCTATGGGTGAGATATTCCCGCTGCGACGTAAAGCAATAATTCAATCAATCAAAACCTTTAAATGTTCAATATACATGAGTGTATTCGCAGTCCTATATTGTGTTTATTGTATATTAATGCGTTTTCTACTATGATATTCGATAACTGTGAAAGAGGTGAACAGTTAGTACCCAGGGGTCCTACAAGTTGATAGATCAATTAGGTAATTTCGGTTGGCGGCCATTGAAAAACGGCAGAAATGCCTAGCGCTAACCAACTTTGTTCTAGGTAGCATGTAAGTTGGTGGTCCCCTGAACTAAATGGTACCACACTTGAATGTTCCGAGGTGGGGCTGGGATTGATGGTGGGCCCTATAAGTAATCATGCAAGCTGAAAGTTGACGAAAAAAAGACAGCTAGTTTGTACATTCAACTCGACCTATCGTGCGGTTTTCCATTATAGTGCTATTTTCCGTCTGCCAGAAAGCGGTGGAAAGGTTTTTGGAAGTACACACATGATTGTAGATATGTCAAGTGAATGTACTGTGCAAAATGTACCTAAGAAGTAGTCCAAAACGACCATAACTATATGTGAGTATGTTTTGCAACACTCATACAACGTACCTATCAGCGTTTGTAGTCTGGTGATAACTGTTCACCTCTTTCACAGTTATCGAATACCATAATAGAAAAGTCATTAATATACAAAAAAAACACATTATAGGACTGCGAGTACACTCATGTATATTGAACATTTAAAGGAATATCACAGTATATTACTAATTTTTCACAGTTATCAAAATCCATGAAATCGTTATTAAAGGCATGCTATCACAGATATTTATGGCCGTTTTTTGTTAGTTCTTAGCTACAACTACAAAGGACATCCACTTGACATACATATAATCATGTTTGTACTTCCAAAAACCGCTGCAACATTCAATTTCAACAAACGTTTTTGGACTTTGCTGTTTATATAACAACCTGAACAATCTTAGTTCTTTGTCCTTTATATTAACTCAAATGGGTACAACGAAAGAACTACGATTGTTTCATCTATCATGAATACATCAAAGACAAGATAATTATTAGTTAGGACTAATACTTATTATAACATATGAAATTTATTAAAACTATCAAGTGTTGGGGACTTAGTATACCCGTACATAACAACTTTTGGGTATACAAATCAAAGGTAAATAGTCTCAGACAAAAATTTGTTTGGCCATTATCTAGGCCAATTAACCGTGATCGTATGCCTTTATACTATCACAGTTGATTGACCTAGATAATGGTAAAGCGAATAATTGTCCAAGACTATTTACAGTTGATGTGTACACCCAAAGGTTGTTATGTACGGGTATACTAAGTCCCCAACACTTGATAGTTTTAATAAATTTCATATGTTACAATAAATTTCAACTTTTATATGAATTAGTGCGACGGACTATTCATTATCTTGTCATTGATGCAATCATGATATATGAAGCAATCATAGTTATTTCGTCGTACCCACCTGAGAGTTATGTCCCCTTGCGTTAATATAAAGGAGGCAAACGAACTAGGATTGTTCAGATTGTGATATAAGCAGCAACATTTTGCTTACCGTACATTATACGGTACATTCGTGACAAATAATTCCCATACAATTTAGTTAAATACATGTTTTATTCGATAGTGTTTGTGGTAAAAGCACTGTAATAGCACGTTAATAATACATTTAAAACATGAAAATTCAAAACCATACAAACAATGCAGTATACTTCTTAGCACTAACACATTTAGCAACTGATTGTTCAACACTCGCTCTCCATCAGATGACCAATGGCACTGAGGTAGGAGTCTTGGGTCCGTTCTGTTGTAATGTAGGCAAGCCCGAGTTTGTCAATACGGGTGTCAATGCCATTATACTTTCGGCTATTTATTAATAGTTTATATATACAGGGGAGTAGTCTAAAGCAATGGAACAACCATGGCAGCCATTAATTGGTCATCTTTCATGGCTAGTGGTACCATGGCTAGTGAAATCAGAGATAGTGGGATGATCCCGCTCTGAGAGTGAGAGCAACAGGAAGACTGTTTCATAGGTGAGGACCGCAGCACCGAACCCCATATCATCCAATTATAGTTTTGGTATCACGCCTGACAAGTTGACAATGCTTGCTGTAACGACGGGAACGACTGGAACTGTGGACCGAGATGAGATTTCGGAGATAGTATTTTTTATCATTGTGAACAATTCTCTCGGAACTGACAAACCCAATATTCCAGGTGCGGTATCTTATAAACAGCTTGAGACTTACGTCAGCAAAACGCTAACTTTGCGACACATTTTGAATATTGGATTAGTCTGAAGTTTTTCTAAGGGATTTTTCAATTAAAAAACTAAGCAATGTATAGGATACCGCCCCAGAAGTAATTCAATTCATCATAAGCATACTAGATGTTTCATCTAAGTACATTATTAATACACATTTATTTAGGTGATATTGCTTTTTGTTCTATTTAGGATATTAATTATAAGAGTTAACGCATTTCCATAGAAATTAATCATCTGGCAAAACATATTATTGAAAGTTAAAAACTTAATTGAAAGCTATCTTTGAGTTGTTTCGCTTGTTGTGTTAACGAGAATAAAATGCATCACTATATTAACTATATAATTTTAAATTCATGCATCAGTATGAAATATTGATAACTATACCCAATATGATTTTAAATGGCACGCATAATCAATTATGCATAACTTGTTACTATCAGAATGATTGTTGCGGATTGAAATTGATAGTATACCTATGGTATAGTCCATTGTGCGCATGTCTAGATTAGCTTAACTGTGTCAATGATACCGTTATTAACCCCCATCCCCCACACCAAAAGTACTAAAACATAATATAGTGCAGCGGCCAAACCTGAAAAAAAAGTCGCTTAGTTAACCATTATCCCACCAATCAATCTTACATACGCTAAGATGTATATCGAAGTTATTTTGGTATAACATATCCGAATTCCGAAAAAAAGTTATCTGGCAACCCAAAGCCATTCATTTTGCGCTCAGCGGTTTTGCGCTCAGTCTTTATTAGTCCGAGATCTCGGGAGAGTTTAAAGAATGTTTTCGAGCACAAATGGTTATTTCTATTCTAAAAACGTCTCAGGAATTCAAATATGAACGTTTGATGAGTATATCGGTAGCCGTTTTCTCAGAAAATAGTTTTTTTTATAGGGCTACCCTCAAATTTCAATGATGTCATGCGTCTGCTTATTGATGTAGAATTAGGGAGGCGGGGATTAGTGTCGAAACAAATGAAAAGTGTAATAAGTTCAAACATATTTAAGATGTTATAGTTTGTTTTATAACATGTGTTAATCATGTATAATATGAGGATTACATGGAATATAAAAACAATCCATTGAAAACTAATTGTGTATGCTTGTAAAGTGACGGCCGGGCCTCTGAGGCCCCCATTTGTGGGATAAGGATTAAGGTTTTTCTCAGCTTTACGAAAATCATGGTTGCGGTAACCACAATCGTGTTTGCCATAACGTAATTAGGGTGTTTCCGTGGTAACTATGAGAAACATTACGCAACATAACTTAGTCATATATCCGCTAATATTCAGACAAGCGACATTTGAATTGCACCATATTGTATGGTAGTGCATACTACATCTAGCAAATGCAATACATAGCAGACTATGTATGTTTCTCACAATAGAGGTACATGGAGTGCAATGTTAGGTGAAACGTTTGCAAAGTATAGCTTTCCGTTTATCCCAAAGAATACAACGCATGTTCGAATGAGCCATAAATCATACCAGATGATGTATAATACATGTACTTATATCTGCTAATGTAGTCAGTCAGATGGTATATTAGCCACATCAGAAATATGACTGACAGCTACTTGGTAACGACACACTGTGGAAAGCAAGGTCGGCACTCTAGAAATTGTAGAGAATTCTCCTCTTTCCAACCTTATGAAGGCCTGAACGCACGGACGGCTGTTAGTGAGTACTTAAGTTTGCTCAGAAGATGCTGTGATGAAGGGGGAAAAGTGCTTTACTGCAGTTCCTATAGCCAGTGCCTCCACTTCACATGGCATCCATGTTACCTGATACTTCTTCAGCTTGGCATTGAAGAAGCCAGCCAAGAGAAGGTATCCACCTCTGGAGATGTACATTGTTGCAGCCAAGCCGCGTTCCTTCACAGAGGCATCAGTGACTATCCACAGGCGGTCAGAGGGCCTTGGGATGGCGATAGTTTTGTTGTCATTGAGGGTGGACTGAGCTCTTCCGAAGGCTTGCAGAAGGTCATCTGTCCAGGTAATCTTTTCATTTGACAATCTGCCAGCTGTGACCATGTCAAGAGGATGGAGTATGTCAGCATACCGGCTCAGGACTCGACTCAATGCCTTGTATGCACCAACGAAGGATCTCAAGCCTTGTACTGTAGGTGGTGGGGAAGCAGCAGCCAATGCAGAGATTCTGTGAGGACTAGCTGTCAGAGAACCGTTGTTCCAGATCCATCCTAAAATGGTGGTACTTTTAGGACATATGACAGTCTTCGATGATGACAGCCTGAGATTATTGCGCTTGAGTTCTGACAGAACACTTCTCCAATTCTCCAAAGCTTCCTCTGGACTATCACCACCGACGAAGAGATCATCAGCAAGTTTCGCAACTCGTCCATCCTTGATGAGATCTCCCAGGACTCTTGACATCAGTTCTTCTAGGTATACTTCCGAGCCTGGCATTCCCATGGCACAGCGAGTGTACACCCGTACACCTCTGAAAGGTGTCGCTACGCCACAGTACTTTAGTGAGTCGTGGGAGAGTGGGATTTGATAAAATGACTTTAGTAGGTCAGTTTTAATAATAAACTTCCACTTTCCAATCTCACGGAGAACGTTGTCAATGTTTGGCATAAGAGATGGCTGAGGCTTACAGTATTTCCCAACTTCTCCGAATGACGTCACCAGACGGCTTCCTCCATTAGGCTTCTTCACAAGAAAGGACATGTTAAGGTATTCAACGGTCACGTTGGCCTTTTCTGGTGTTGAGAACACACCCTGGGCTTCTAGCTCATCAAACCTGGATTGAAGTTCAACAAGCATATCATGGTTGTAGTGCGGCATTCTACCCTTTCTTTGGGGGGGAAGAGTAGGACCCATGTTTACGACTGCCTCAAGATTGCCACTTGCTCCGTTATATCTGGAAACTGAGGGCTTGAACACCTCATCATAGTCCATGTTGGTCTGAATGAATCTGTTTCTCATTTCAGGTGTGAGACAGTTATCTGGATCTACAGATATGTCGGCTGAAAATGGTCGATCTGTGGCAGCAGATGTCTGATGAATAGCGGGGATGTCATCGTGCCAGGCTCCATTGTCGTCGGAACTCTCAACTGGGAGAATGTGTCTGATCTGACAGATGTGTTCACTTCTTTTAAGAAGTATGGGTTCATCAGTATTGTTCAGTACCCGTATGGCGTGACCAACAGCTGTAACCTCTTGAGCTGAAGGCCAGGCTTTGTCAGTTGCAGACTTTGCATTACTTGGAGAATCAAACCTAGGTTCCAACGCCCACTTCGCATCAGAAGCACTAGTGTCTGGAGTAGTAAGTTCAACATATTCACCTGGGAACACAGCTGTGAGTTTTGGTGGACTGCGTAGTAAGAGTGCTTGAGTACGTCGTACGGCCATATGTCCACAAGTTTGCTCGCCATAGTAGATGGGGTTAGATCCTCTAACCATTATCTGACGCATTGCGGGTCTGGTAGCAATATCATTCGTGACTAGGAAGGGATTCCCGGCCAGAACATCGACATCCAGTTGGCGGACTACAAGGGCATCCAGCTGAAACGTATCTCTGTCACGGGTCACTTCACAATGGACTTCACCAATTACATCAAGAGGTGTGATGCCATCGGCTTGACGAGCTTTCTGTGATGCAGGCGTTACAGGTAGTTCAATGGCTTGTGCAAAGGAAGCTCTGACCATGTTTGTAGTGGCTCCTGTGTCCAGTGTTAGCCTAACTGGGTGATGAGTGTAGAAAGTGTTTAAGAAAGGCGACTGGATGACATCGACACGTTGTACAACAGGCCGTTCAGGTTCAAGAAGTGATTCCGCAACAGCACCATATCCCTCTTCCTCATCAGGTGAGCCATCGCCGTCTTCGTTAGTGAGACGTGAGCGGCCACTCAACTGACGTTTGTCAGATGCCGGTAGATGTCTGCAATCACACAGGTTGTGAGTATTGTAAACGGGTCGACCTGCAGTTTTGCAGAGGATACAACACTTTGCTTTCTTGAACCTCTGCCCACTTGAGCGGTTGGGAGTGAAGAAAGTTCCTGTGCGCAGAGCCTTTGTGTCTTCAATACTGCGCAGTTCATCCAATAGTGATGAGAGGGCCTGTGAGATTTCCGGTTTGAGTGATGCGATTGACTTGTTTCTCAGTTCGGCGCCATATTTCTGCTTTACTAGCTGAGGAAGACCTGGGTGTATTAGTTGAAGCCACATCACTACTATGATATTTTCAAGTGTAGGAGACAAATCTTCGTCGGCTGCAAGAGCTTCTCCATGATGTAATATTCCACCTTGGGCTGTGAGGAGGTTGTCTTCAATAAAAGCCGTCAAACGCTGGAAGAGGTCCTCTGGTCTCTCATTAGGTTGGAGTCGTATGTCCACCAGGTTTAGGAAGTTGGCACCAGTTGATTGAAATCCATAGTGAAGCCTGATTTTTTGCCAGATATCTGAGATGGATGTAGAATTTTTAACAATGGAATTTCTACTTATAACTGAGCAGAAATTAGCCAACTGTCCAAGCATTAACTCTAGATGGATATTCTTCTGAGCTGCGGTCATTCGCCTGGCCTCCGGAATGTTTTCGTCATCGTCTGTGAAGCCTCTGTTGGGGTTGGCTGCGGTCTTCTTTTGCCATGTCACCCCATCAGCCAAGAAGGGGGCGAAATTCTGATCCAAAGAAAGAATATACACTAGATTTTGTCTCCAGTTTTCGAATGTATTTATGGTCTCGTTTTTAGTCAGGGACCACTGTTTGGGCGCACGAGCCATTATAAAACGAAAGTATAGGATTGTAGGGGAATGGCCAAATAAAATATTTTACGTGTGTTCACTAAAATGTCTCGGAATGGGGTTAGAGCAATGAAGAGTACATATTTTATGAGAGTTTCTATTTTCTGTAGCGTGGTGAGGGAAAAGTTAGTATTTCACCGTGAATCACCATCAATATCAAGCAAATGTGAAGTTCTCATTTTCCTAATCATCTGTTCTAAGCCGTTTTTGTAACCTCTCATAATGACAATGTTACAAGAATCCATCAAAACAGACATGAGATTGAGCCAAGGAATGTTGTTATCGGCAAACAACTTGTCCAGAGAATCGAAGAGTGTCTCTGTCAATTTGATTACACTGATAGAATAGAAGTGGTGCCAGTACACAGTGGTTCTTTGAATTTTTTGCTTCTTCAAGGTTCAGTGAAAATACAGCCAAGAAGTTCATGAAGATCTCTGTATGTAGGTACAGTGTCCCCCCGATATAAGGATATTCGATACAGAGCGGATTCGGATACAAGGCTGGGTCAGATGTGGATCCCATCTTTATTTTTGTTATTAACTTGTACTATCCTATAAGGCTGGTACTATATAAGGCAGGGGGTATGTTATGGACCCCAAATTCAGCTTTATGTCGAGGGACAGTGCTTACCATCAAATGATCTGCCCTGATATGCCTGTGGGGCTATTTTATGTCCTTGAAGGACACTGTCCAAATTTGAGGCGACAGGTCCCTTTTGAACTTCAAGCTTGTTGTTCTGTAGTTTGTTGCTTATGTCTGGCTGGGAAGTCAACAATGCAATGTTGTTCTCTCTCACTGCCTCGATAAGGCCTAATGTACCGAGAGGTATGGCTGTCTAGGAGAATGAGGTGTGGTCGCTCGGGTCCACAATGTATTTTAGAAGTGATCACAGAACCACAGAACCCCAAACATATCTTCAATCCATGTCTTGATACATGTGAACAGCATCTGGCATGCCTTCACTAGTGTTGTAGGCATTGAGGGACTTGTAGTTTTCCCTTTTTCGATCTCCATAGGAGGTATAGACTGTATGCAAGCACATAATCTCTTTCTCTGCTACCCTCTTTGGAACATCCTTTGCCTGTCTACTATATTTAATTGTAGATATGCCGTTCCTAACAGGTACCTTTTCATTGCTAGCCGTTACAATGCATTTCTTGCCAAATAGAGGAATGCTTGAAACTCCAAACTTAGTTAGTAAAACATCATCAATGACACAATAGTCTGCACCAGTGTCAACTAAAGCGTGGGTTTTTGAACCACAAATTACAACAGGGAAATAGTTTCTAAGTAGGCGACATTCCGTGACTAGCGCTTCAATACTAGGTTCGTTCTTCCCCAGTTTTCAAAACTCCAATGATCGGGGAACTATCAATAGAATCTAATAGTTTTTCCTATTTGTACCGCTTCCCCTACCTGACATGCAATGTCTAGAAGTGTGTTCTGGTAGTTCTGTAAACCACAACAATGCGGCTCCGTCCAGATCCAATATCATAGCCGCGCCGAACTGTTCGTCCTTGATTTTGTGAGCGGATGCTCACGTCCTTAAATTTGTGCATCCACGTCTTCAGACGGCAGTCCGCGAAAAACCTCCAATTTTAACGAAGGTAAACTTGTGGTTAATTTTAATCAATTGTTATTGTAATTATTAAAAGGGGTAATTAAACATCTGCATCTCCACCAATTGTGGCAATGACCTATTGGCTATTCTTTCCAGGCAACACCACGTTCCAACACAACTCAGTTTCATCCTTCTCTTGTCTCCAAGTAAACATTTCTCTCCATTGCGTTCCACAACTAAGAAAGATAACTCTATAATATAATATCAACTAATAATCAACTACAATCGGCTCACCGCGGGACTACTTCCACTTTGCTTCAGTAAAGCCAGTCCCGTAGGTTAGCCGAGTGAATCAACTAATATCAAATTGTCTCCCTATTTGACCATTACTCTCTAATAATATACTATATGACATATAATTACTAGAATAAAGAAATCGTAATTTTATGAGCGTCACAGTAGCAATAAAAGCGATTCCTGCAACCAAACTAACATTTGAAGAGGGTTCCGACAATTTGACTTACAACGAGTAGGCTACAGTTATTGTTCTGAGCAACGGGCCGCTGATCCACAGACTACATTGCATACCTTCCACAAGCTACGACTGTCGGACTGATTGTAAACCTATCTACAGGTGTGGATGCAGACCACAGCTCTGAGCTTGCGATAGGTTTTCAGTCGGTCGTAAAGGTAATATAGCTTCGTGGATCGGGCCTATGCTTGATAGTGTTACATGCTGAATTGAAAGCTCTTTCATCCTTTACTAGTTATTGTATGTCAATATGGTTCAACAAAATAGTCCTGCAATATGTCAATTTTGTCCGAATGCTCAGAGGTTTTATTGGAATGTGCATGTCGACATTGAAAGGATACAGCGATACCTAATCTAGGTGATTACAATACACATGATGTCATGTTCATATTGTCTGCTATACTTGTCACAACTCAGAAGTACAACAGGAGTCAAAAGATGTTTTAAGTTTATTACATAGATTAAACTAAATACACTTTACATACATGGATTAATTTCAGCTTTGCATACATTCACAATCACTCCCCGACACATCTACACTCACACTTCCAACAACACACAGTTACACTCCGGTATAGTCTCTACTAGACTTATATATCTAAATCTGTATACAATTCACATACATCTTGAGTTGAACTAATTACACATGTCACTTTATACTAGTCACCACTGTTCTCGATGTTATATACAGTTCGT
>JAUTBQ010192465.1:0-22971 GCA_032361185.1 Lepetodrilus ovalis | reverse complement strand
CATCATCATCATCATCATCATTATTATTATTATTATTATTATTATTATTATTATTAATATTATTATATATGTGTTAAATATTCTTACAATAATGCAAAACAACAAATCAATCACCCAAAAAGGGTACAGTCACTATTCCACTCACACCCCAGGGAGTATACAACCAAAGATGCCATGTTCCAGGTGCTAGAAGATTAGCATTTACATTTTCATTTCATCCAACACATTATGGAATTTCGTAATTCCAGAAACTGTGAACTAGATATATTTCTATTAACAAGGACAATTATTCATATATTGAATTTTAATTAAATGAATCTCATTATTGTATCGTTTGTTGGGATCATTAAACCACAGACCTTGGCACATCACAATAACTTGACATGATAAACTATTGTCGACCAATCAACAAAGCAAAAAACCTGAATGGTAATACTGAATTCCAGTCACACAAACCAGGTTAATTTATGTCTTAAATTTGGAATTTATTTACTTATTTTTAAATTGTGGTTTTGTATTTAATAATCACTGTAAACACATAATCACACTTCATCAACAAACAATTGAGTTAAACAATAAAAGAACAAAGCTAAATTTAATTTATGTAAGAAAGAAAAAAATTACAATCTGCCTTCTAATAAGAATAGACACTTTATGCATGTGTTGTAAAGAAGTAGGCTATCGATTATTTCGTTCTTTTGTAGTGTTCGTGTAATTTCTTTCCTAAACTTTGGTAGCAATCGCCAACAACTAGTTATCTGATAGCTTAGAAGCTGGAATGTCATGACAGTTTTCTTTATTTTCGAAGGAAATGTTTCTGTCATCAGTGTTTTTTTGTCGTGTGAGAAAAAATTGCCTGGAGGTGTTTAGAATGCAACTGAGTTTGTATACACATGTTGTTCATCATGTTGCATATTTTTGTACTATATTCAACATTCAACTAGATTAATTTGCAATCCAATAAATATAATAATTAAAAAAATAATATTTAGTGTCATCCAACATTTTTATTGAAATTTTATGCATTAATCATAAAGAAGTGCCAGAGTTGACTGTAACATTATAACAAAATAAATGGTTTAGTAATTACTATAATTAACAAAGTCATAAAGCTTATGTACTAATTAACCTTTTCCATGCTGGGTTTAATGCATTACATCTCTAGTTGACCATGTCAGCAAGAAGGGTAAAAAATATCAGTGTTAAAATAAAAAATAATTTAATTTAATTTAAATTTAATAAAAAAAGAAGAGAAATGTGCACTTTAGAGGTCTTTATCACAAAGATTGGATATTTAATGTACAGTTTTATCATCAAAGGACTGTTAAATAACTTTGTGTCGCCTGGTGTGATATTAGTTGATCATATTGGTCTGGGAAAGTGGGGTTATCCTTTTTAATATTTGGCTAAGTCGGTAGACTGATGATCCAGGAGCTTTAACTGCACACCATGCACAGTATTCCTCTTAGCTACAATTCAAACAAAATCAACTACGGTACACCATATTGCTAATTATGTTATTCCTTGCCATAGACTGTCATGAAAATGATTTAAGATCATTTCTAAAATGATATTGCTAATTAGGTTATTTCTGACCATAGACTATGTGTCCCCTCGATATAACGCTGAAGTTGGGGTCCATGACATACCACCACCCCAACCACCCCCACCCCCCACCACTTTATAGTACCCACCTTATAGGATAGTACAGGTAAATAAAAAATGGGATCCACATCTGACCCTGCCTTATATCCGAATCCGTGGTGTATTGACCCATGTTATATCGAGGTGACACTGTAATAATATTAAAATAATATTGATGCTATTGCTAATTAGGTTATTTCAGACCATATGGAACATGGGGAAAATGGTTTGCACAATAATTTAGTTTCATTAATATTTATGTCCAGCTGTGATGTTCATGGTAATCTTGCAGAAATTCCTCTCAGGTGCAGAAGGTTAAACACTATGCACGTATTACATTCATGACCTCCGAAGGGAAAATTGAAGATAATGGACTTCTGTGCATGGGAAGGAGAACCCACGGTCCGAATCTTCCAGAGTCAGTCTCCAGGGCAGACATTTTACATGGCGTAGTAACACGTTTTGACAGGAACTTAATTTTGTACCACCAAGGTTATATCCTACTTGTTGAAAGTCCGTAGAAAGATGATTGGTTAACACAGATGCAGTTTACGTTCTTGGAAATAACATGAGACATTGTATGTTATTTGTAGTTACTTTTGTGCAGCCATGTTCTTTTAGACTTATGTGTCCATGGTGACATCTTCTTGTGGGACCATATACATATGAATGTGGGGATGTAAGTGATAAATTTGGTGCATAAATCTGTATGAAGTGAAATAATGATAATCTACACAAATATTTGGTGCTCAAATGTCGGTTATAATTGTATTTTCATTCAAAAACTATGTCCAACACTTTTATTATTAACTTTAGACCACTTTACACCACATTCAAAGGATTGAGATAAAATGTAATTCAATTAATGGGCCATGCCACCAGATTAATAAACATTTTTGAGTACAATTTCATGCTCAAGCTCAAATTCTATATAGGGATTTTATTTGTAAACAAGATTTTGAATTGAGCATGAAATCGTACTCAAGAAAGTTTCGTAATCTGGTGTCTGGTCCTTCAATTAGAACAGTTTGACATTGGAGATATTCATGAATGGATGCAATAGAGAGTGAAATGTTATCATCCTCATTGGTTCATCAGTCCTAGCCATGAAAACACAAAGCTGTTACTGATTCATATAACATTAACAGCCTGCTGTGAAATTCTGTGAGAAAGCAGTGTGAATATGGTAATCCTTTTGTGTATCAATACACCATATCTGAGAATATGTTGAATTATTCATGGTTTCATGTACAATCACTATGATCTAATAACTGCGGAACAGGTGATGTTTGTATAATTGATGCTAACAATAGTACATGTTGCTGTTTCAAACTCGGATCATTACGATACAGCAAGCCCATTGGATTATGTGGAGTACACATTCTGATTACATCACAGTGCACTGTATATGATGCTTCACATAAGCATGGAGCATTAATAATATGCTAGAGATATATTTTATAAAATTAATGCATATTGCACACAGAAAATACCTAAAGAATGTATGTACAAGTTTTGAAAAAATTATCAATATATAAAACAGATTTATTCATGAAGCCAAGCTATTAATTGTCTAATAATTTTATGCAAATTTGTTTTCACCTGTGAAATATAGTTGTCTTGTTACTAGTACATTTTGTTTTTCAGTAACCTATACTGCTGTCCACCAACTAATTTTCATTTTTGAAGGAGTTTCCAATAACACTTATGTGATCGTTCATGGTGTTCCATATCATCGCCATGTTCTTCAGTCAATAAGGAATGTGTTTGCAGCCAGGTTTATCCCAAGACAGTTATCTATGAAGAAGAATATAAAAGTGTTTCCAATTATAAGGCGATGGTTATGCATACAGAAACTCAAGCTTAAAATTGGAGATGATCTCCAAGCATTGAAATAAGGCTAACATCAGTTAAGTACCGTGTTAGTTTTAATCGTGCATATGCTACAAACACCCATGCTTCCTGTTTGGGGTGACTCAAAGAATATTCTGGAAATTTCTTCCATGTGCCAGGAACATTTTCCATATAATTTGTTGCACGTGTCGATGCAGGGTCTTCCCGAGATATCACGTCACTTCTCGCACTCTAGACACTGCGTATCTGTATCCCAGTCACGTGCAAGTCCTACAGAAGCTCCTCACAGAGTGCCATCATTACCGGTAACAACCTATAGCAGTACTCAAGTCAGTGACTGTTGGCATACAGAGGGAAGAAATGCCATGTGTGAAGTAACAGCTTCACAAATATGGGTATATACCAAAGTCAATATTTATTCAGTTTTAGTCTTCAGGTGTTCAAGAAGGACTGTGGTTTCTGGATATCTAGAATTTTATTGTCTTAGGTGCAAATTTATTTATTTGTTTGTCTGTTTGTTTGTTTGTTTGTTCATTTGTTTGTTTGTTTGTTTGTATTATTATTATTATTCTTTTATTTTTTTATTCATTCATTCATTCATTCATTTATTTATTTATTTATTTATTTATCTATCTATTTATTCATCTATTTGTTTATTTATTTATTTATTTATTTTTTAAAGCATATTTTTAACGAACAACTATGATTTCCAGAATATTATTATTAATTGGCTATCTTTTTATATTCATTTTATGAAATTTTATTTTTCAGATGAGACAGTAAGCGCTGATGTAGAGTCTGCAGCATCAGGATTCCGTGGAAACGGAAACAGGACATTTTGTCACCTATCCTCTAGACTGTGGATACTAATGATACAAGGAGCATGGAGTATGGGATAATAAGTGGACAGTTCGGATCATCTCTAGTGTTCCTGCTGCTGCTACTACGATGTTTTATCATATCAGCACAAGTGCATTACCATTGGGCAACAGGTAGGTCACATGACTTTGGGTCCTTAATTGACGCATCATATTTCTAACCTGGATTTCTTTCTGAGGTTGTCACATTGATTCCAAGAAAATTGGAAGTTGTATGCCTTTGAATTCAGTGTACAAGAAAATTTTACAATAATTGTAGATCTTGAAATGCAGTTATTAACGAAGGCTCAATCTTCCAAGGAAATTTGATGATTACTGTATGCCTTTAAATTCAGGTATTACTATATAAACTATATAATTCAGGTATAACTATATGCACTATATAATGTCTGTATGTGGTTTTGAACAGACTATAAGCATGAAAAGGGTGCTATGTAAATACAGTATTTATTATAATTTTCTTTTCTTCACATTATCAATTTTACAATATTTCTGCTGGCTAATGGAATCAGACAATATACCTTTTCTCAATGGCCCAATATTTTACGATTATTTTATTTTCATCAGTCTTGCACACATGTCCTTTTCATTGTAGCATCAAATATCTTCCCTGTGTCATTTCCCCATCAAGAGTTGCACCAAAATAAATTTGAGACTTTTCGCCTTTTGCCATTTTAACAGAATTAATCTGTCTGAGCGCAAACACACTTCCTGTCTCTTGGGTAAAACATGCGAAGAAAATGTTTATGTTGTCGACCATTGTAACCAAATCATTTCGGCTCCTGTTTCAAGATAAATAGGAGTTGTTTGAACTTTCTCAACAAGTAGTATTTTTTTTACATGTTTTATTTTAATAAGTAAATAGAGTCTAAGCCAACTTGTCAGGCTCATACTAGAGTAAGAAAGTGAAGGTGACATAGTACATGCTGTGATAATGTTTTTAACAAATGGCAGTTGTCAGATCGGTGAGAGTATTTATATCCATAGAAAACCATCTGTATTCTGGTGACTTGTGAGTTGGTTATTCCAATTCTCCACCTACACGTATGTACTCTTATCAACTACTAACGTGGGTATCATTTCTCAACGCTCTCACCTCCTCCATGATGACAATAATGCTCTCGCAAATGCCAGATCCCCATGTATCAGAGATTGCTACGAGAGCATTTATCATGTCCTGGTAGATACGAGACCTTCAAGAAACCATACCCTGTGGCCATTACGTTATTTTAGCATACAGCTGTGCAGCGTTTGGATGCATGAAAATATGCCATCAGGCGTATTGGTGGAGCAAGCCAACAGAGCAGTATTGCATCACTGGGGTTTCAGGGGTAGTTTCAATTTGAATTAAAAATACCCTACCTGTAGGTAAAGGTTCAATATTAATAAAATTAGCTATTAATATCTAGTAAAAGAAATAGCAAAGTTCCTTTTATGGATCCCTTCAGGATCCTAGTGCATCAGGGGTTCTACCAGGATCCTCAAGGGATCCGTAAAAGGATCTTGGATATCTTTTCCTGTCAGTAGTCTATATCCCATATAATGCTTCAAGCTATCAATATCAGGAATTTATCTGGATTTGGGGGGCATATAAAGTCCAGCTGGCAATAATAGTGAGCCATGATTTAATTAGGATTACTAAGAACAAATCATATTGGTTTCCTTGTGAGATATCTTAATGTAATTTTAATGAACTTTTCATTGGTTTTTCATGTTGTATTTTAGTACATTGTTGTAGTATCTTAATCATAGTAATATACAACCGAAATCAATAATATTTCACTGCAATGCCACTGTATATACACCCAGAGCCCTGCCGCTTGTAATGTCTGGCATAATTACAACATTAATGTTGTCTACAAGACTAATTCAGAACAAATGTGTTCTATTCTAGTCTGTCTCTATAGCCTTGTACTTTTATTTTGTTGCAACAAAAGT
Source organism: Lepetodrilus ovalis (assembly GCA_032361185.1). Taxonomy (NCBI): domain Eukaryota; kingdom Metazoa; phylum Mollusca; class Gastropoda; order Lepetellida; family Lepetodrilidae; genus Lepetodrilus; species Lepetodrilus ovalis. Next base: position 16,657 of record JAUTBQ010192465.1, on the reverse strand, counting down.
ATCATTAATGTTCAGTTAAGAACACATTCAAGGTATCAATTGACAATTAATTAATAAAAGTCCTTTGCGATTGTCATAACTTAGTTTACAACATCTCACAAATACAATGTACATTCGGCAATTCAAGTGCAATTATAAATACAAATATTATCCCCACCTTATTTTTTGCATTTAAATAGCTTATTTCTGTTGTGATTTGCTTGAAAGTATTAGAATAGACATGCCTGATGTGATGTTTATTTAAATAGGGCTATGTCGTGACAAATTTATATTAAATATAACCTAAGAATTTTTATAATTTTATGTTAGGCCATAGCTATTTAGTTTCCTGGTTTTATTTACAGATTTTTCTGTGATCATTTTTGTTCATGCTGTCGAAAATAAAAGTAAAAATAATTTGATATTTTTGGGGTGAGTGGGGTTACCCATTAACTGCACACACCAAAAGCTGCATCTGCCAATGAATCATCCAGTCGGATATACATGTCTCTAGTCTATATGACAATCATCTGCTTCAATGTCTTCCCTGGCATGGGGTAGGAATCTCTGCAATGCATCGAGCACATACATCTGGGGTTTTACCAAGCCTAAATATGCCCTCTGTCTCTGGTATCCAGCAGATGAATGACCCATCTCAACATGCTCTCTCAATGGTATTGAGTGCTATCAACATCTAACTGTTTGAAGTGCTGCATTTGACTTGGAACCTTTTTTCCATGAAATCATGATTTTCTCTTATCCTCAAACAAAAACGAGAACAAATTTCACTGTGAGAATGTATTTAGTGCTACAAGAATTTCCTGGTGCACGGAGGCCCATATGCTATATAAATCTACTTAGTATTTATTATTATGCCATTACAGCAAATTTTACATGTCTTTATTGTAATCTGTCTTGTAATAATTTGTTTAAACCATCAAGCAATATCCGCTGCACCCAGTAACCATACCTTCTTTGAAGTATGATCGCAGTGTATATTGTATTTGTAGACCATTGCAAGGTGACGTACTTTGCTCTTTCCTTTTCATGCAATTATCATATATTATCATATATCTTGCCTCCCAGTGGCAGCGTTAATAGCTATATCATACACCGATATGCGATAACACTTGGGTGTGCCTCATGCTCAACATAGTTCAAAGTTTGACAAGGAATGTCATAATTATTTTGATATACATGTATATTGAATTTGAAAGCTCGCCAGTATGATAGGAAATGCTAAATCAACTCATTTGAAATCTACATTGTAATCTACACTGATATCATGTCATATAAAATTGAAATCGATGTAATGTATATTCTTTATATTAATATCAGCATTTTAATTTATTGTTAGATTCCTAAAATATGTTCAGTAAAATTAATGAAGGACCAGCAGGTGTTTTGTGGGGAAGTTTGCTATCACCTTTTAGAACTATGCTTCAGAAATCTGGTGCCATTCTTCTTCCATTGTGTCTGCAAGTTTTCATCCCTACAAAAAAACATGAATTTACCAAAGGTCATCCTAGATAGCTCCAACAACAATATTGAATTATGCTATAGAAACAGACCATATAAAAACAATTTCAGATCCATTTACATTAATGCAAAAAATATATAAACCATATTTTATTAAAAGTTGACTTTAAAATTATATATAATTGTCTATAATATTAAACATACTGAGGCACAAATTCAATTGCATTCAATTATGTTTATTGATTAATGATTATTTAATTAATTAACCCTCTCCATGAAGGAGGCAATTTGAGATGCCCTAAAGAACCGTGCCTATGTCTAATCCAGAAGGGAGAGGGTTAAAGTCGTTCTGTAGACCACGAAGCTTGAAAAGCAAGATACATCTTGATCAGAACACGATAACAACAGCAATCAAATAATGATGTTTGTGTGCTGGGCAATAAACACTGGTAAAGCTAACAATCTAGGTTAGTGCTGTAGTACATTTTTTTGTTAGACCTGTGTCTTACATCTATCCAGGCGTGTGATAGTAACTTTTGCTGATGGAAGATTCAATAAATAAGATCTGATCAGGAATAAAAGAAAACATGTGGTGATGTCTTTGATATCCGAGTCTCTCTAAATCCCTTGCCGTAGTAAAAATATTGTACCACTTTAACCTAAATACGTGGTCATGGCTAATAAGCTCTCCTTCAATTAACCTAATTTGATACGTTATAAGAACTCGCATTCTAACTTTGATAACTTACTTACAGATATTATTTATTAAGTTTATCCTTTTTGCTATTGATCACATAGGAAGACATATAATAATGATAATAAAATAAATTATTATTAGTATTGTTATCATTTACTTTTAGTATTTACTTTTAATTTTACTTTTTTATTTTTATTTTAGGATCTATTAATTTAATAAAAAATAAAAATAAGAATAAAAATAAAATAATAATAATTATTAAGACTTTGCTTTTGTATTTGCTATTATGTCATATTATACATCAATCTAGGGTTATTCTAACTACGGTTATGAAATGTGCCATCTGTACCGTGGCAATGCAGTTATTGACCTTGATTAATCAGGTTTACACTAACATTCAGTGCTACAGATGTTATAGGTTTCACCCTGTCCTAAACTGACAAGTCATAAGTAAAAGAATCCTGAAAGTGGCTTTAAAAGAATCTTGAAAGTGGTATTAAACACTAATTTAAAAATAGAACAAAATGAAATGTTCACTTGTTCATTTGTTCATGCAACCAGCACACATACTCAACCTTTCTTCATCTCTAGCTCATCATATAATAATACTGTTGCTAGTACAATGAATCTCCCATTCTTACTATACTATTCAAGCTACCAACTGGTAGTTCTACCTATAAATCTCCTATTCATACTCTACAATACTATTCAAATCCCCAATTGTAGTAGCACTAATTGGTAGTTCTACCTATAAATTTCCTATTTGTACTCTACTATTCAAAGCACCAATGGTAGTACAGTGGACACCCGTTTATCCGGACTTCGGATATCCAGGTCCCTCGCTATCCACACAGTATTTATTGGGAATCATATATCATTCTTCCTATGTAAAATGACTCAGACATCCGGAAATTCAGTTATTCGCACGATTTTACTGGGAACGCAACCATCCAGATAAATGGAGGTCAACTGTAGCACTAACTGGTAGATCTACCTATAAATCTCCTATTTGTACTCTACTATTCACAGCACCAATGGTAGTAGCACCAACTGGTAGTTCTACCTATAATTCGTACCGGTCTTTGTATAATTTGTATAATTCGTAGCACACACAGAATATACACAGTATGAAACAATAACTCTACAATACGCATTATGCGGACAGTAACACATCCCATACAGTCCTGTTGTATGTATGGTAACCACAACATCTGGTATGTGTTGAGTATGTGTTGTGTGTGTGTGTGTGTGCATGGTACTGTTTTTCCTTCAAGATCCAGCTAATAATGAATATCAGCTGGAGGAGATACAGTGGCAGCTCACAGCATCAGACAAATGTCAATCACTCGGCCCTGTGGGTCTATTTCATGGTGCTTTATTCCTGAATGAAGCCCAATATCCACGAATACTTGATACCAAACTGTATCTTATCAGATGTAATAATTTGTATCTTACGAGAAGTCATTATTTAGTATCAGAGATACAGTTGGATCAGTGACGTATTCTTTTGTTCCTGCCTAATCACTGACGTCGCAGGGGAGTGTTTTACTTGCCAAAGACAGTATAAGTAATACGGTGTATAAGTAATACGGTGTATCTTATCATAGGGAATATTGTGTATCTTGTCATAGGGAATAATATGTTGTCAGTTGCATAGCTGGAAATGTGTTAATGGGGATGCTACTGGATTCACTGAGGGTGCAAATTTATTTGCTGATGGACTTTTCAAAGTACAGAACTAGATAATCAACTCTGGCAGAAGTACTAGCTATTGAAGGAAACAGTGACATACCTATCATAAACCATCACAGTGCTGGAACTGTTATATACTCAAGTCCAAAAGAAAGTACACCGATAAATGATAGCTTATAAATGTAACAGAATTATGTGACGTGGTACTTATGGTAGACGTGTTGGACGGGCACTGATTCCTGCAGCATGAAGTCTACGTGGCACAGTGTGACGACTAATACGACAACTCGTAGAAATGACTGAAAATGAGGTTCTAGCTTGTGTCAATCCAACATCATATTCGAGCTCTTGTTGTGTAAGACTTTAAATTTTTGCATGTTTTTCTTTGCAACTGAACTGCATCCTTTCATTTAGTAATGATAAAATAATCGTGGTAATTAGGAAACTGATGATGCACCTGTTTTACGAAACACGTACAAAATTCACAATAAAACTATTTTCAGCGAAAATACTCGTGGCAATACTATATTTTTCAACTATTATGATTCACTTGATCATGAGTAATATATCTACATGAACATTTTATATTTAATTAAGTCAGGTATTTCGATTTTTGCATATTTCTATCGGTGTACATGTACTTTCTTTTGGACCTGAGTATATTTTAATGTTTTTTAAAATGCCTAGGAAATTAACGTGGATGTGTCTGGGTAACTGTGTATAGGCAGCTATGCACGCACCTGGTTGTATCTTATCATAGGTAATAATATGCTGTATCTTATCATAGGTAATAATATGCTGTATCTTATCATAGGTAATGTTTTTTTGTGTGTATCTTATCATAGGTAATATTTTGTATCAGAGGTAATACTGTATATCTTAGCATAAGTAATAATTTATGTCGGAGGTCATATCTTATCAGAAGTAATAAATTGGGATAACAAGACTAGGGAGTATGTCTGTAAAATTCGGTATAAAAGTGGTCTCACTGTAACATGATTTCATCTAAACTCAGATGGAAGTGGATCCTGCTCTTGTGCTCTGTCTTTATTTGTCCAAGTCCAGACCTCATCCAGCTGTTGTAGTTCCTAATCCAAAGTTATTTGCATGTCTCTAGTATCACCAGCCCTAACTATGTGTAAATAGTAAATATATCAGTGGCTAGAACTGCCAACTAAATGTCAATACTGTTTATTTTATATTTTAACTTTGAAAACTTGAGATTTGATCCATATTATTTTCTCACAGCAAGGAAGTAACAAAGCATGGTATCAAGTATTTTATACTAAAAAATAATTTTAAGTTTGAAAACTTGAGATTTGATCCACGTTCTTTTTTTCACCACAAGGAAGTAACATGGCATGGTATCAAGTAGTAAATAGGCTAACTCCCCCACTTCACGATCGGTCAGTCTGTTCATGTCGACCCTTGGAAGGCCTCAACAGGTGCTTGACCTTTACATAAGAACATCACAGTCACAGAAGGAGAAATCTGCAGCAGAAGGATTCCTTTTATTGGCTTACTCTATTTATCCTAGCAGCCAATCAGAATGCTTCATTTGATCCAATAGATCCTTGAGAAATCCTTAAAAGAACTCAATGCTTTAAGTGTTATGGGGGTGTATTTTTTTATTCTGGTAATTCTGTCTGCTAGGCTTGGTTCCAAAAAGTGCGGAGGTATTTATTTCCTCGAGAAGTGTTAGTTAGGGATAATAATTAAGACAGAGCCCACAAAACAACCAGAAAAGGTTTCTTACACAAAAAAATAAAAAAGGCAACTAAAAAACCTATTTGTACTAAGGCTTTATGTTTATTGCTATTTCAACAGTTCATAATTTCAGATAATATTTATAGAATGTGGCAATGGCCTAATGTTCTTTCTCAAATTGGGCTTCAGAATTTAACAAGTCTGTAAAAAAAACTTCATGACTTTGTAATTGGTGAAGAATTTTCTAGTTTGGTTCACTTATCTTGACTGATCCTTGTCAGTGCCAGATCATTTTTGATCATTGATAATGCCATCTTGTTTTTTATCACTCAATGGCAGGTCATTTTTGATCAATGTTCGCAGTACAGATATCATCCTTGGTCTGTCAGTACCAGCCAATTTACTGCAACATTCAGTGCTACGGATGTTGCAGGTTTCCTCCTGCCCTAAACTGACAAGTCATGATGTTAGTGAAAGATTCTAGAAAGTGACTCTAAACCCCATTACAAAACAAAACAAAACAACAACAAAAATCATTGTTAATACCAACTCAGTAAAACTAACAACACTACTTCATCTCATTAAAATCATATCTGAAACTGATGCTAAGATATTTGGACATAGCTGTGAAGTTGCAGAAAAATAATGTCAAAGTGTAGCGAGACCAGATCTGATTTGAGTTATATTTCAGCTATACTAAATTTTCCATGGCAATATTAACACAATTTGTCCCATTTCCTCATTCGCTGGACTGTAACACCAGGCTAACACGACCATACTTCAACAGGTATAATAGGCTCTCCAGATGCCAAAGAGAGCAATTATAGCAGCAGAAAGCAACAGAGCATGAAATACATAGAGTTCTAAAATACCGCCGATAAAAGACTAAAGGTGATGGCTGTAATTGGAACTATGTGAGTGCAATGACGTATAGTATCAGCCCATTGTACAGCTGAGCCAGACAACGCGGTCATTTATCTGACCGATTCCTATCCTCTTGGACATATTACAAGGTACAAATGTTGGTATTGAGATTAGTAATGTTTGCAGATACTTCAGAGAAGTTTAACTGTGTAATGGAACAGATAATGACCACCATCACATATCCATGAACAATATTCATGAGACCAAAAACTGCAGGCCTGGGCATCCTTTCACGAAGCTCTCTTATCCGCTAAGAGACTGGTAGCGCTCACTTTGCCTATAGCTAATACACTGCTAAGAGAGCGCTACCAGTCTCTTAGTAGATAAGAGAGCTTCGTGAAAGGATACCCTGATTAGTAAACATGGATTTCATTGATTTGGTAAATTGTAAAACATGAATAATTTCCTTTCTTTAAATTTAGATTTATTTTTCTTCAAATATTTCAATTTTGCCTGTAATGTAGGTCCACAAAAATAAAATGTTTAAAGTAGATAATCTATCAATAAAAAACATATTAATTAAATAGTTGTTCCATGCTGAAATACTTTGGGGGAACACAATGTCAACAATAACAAACATTTACGGTACTCTCGTAGTGAACTTTGTGACCAATGTTCTAAGGCTGGTGTACTGTACCTAAACTGTCAGACATTTTATACTAATCTTGTAAGTGATCTTTCTGGCAGATTGCTGAATATAAGTACAGTGCGTCAACTCATGGCATGATTCAGATGACTTATTATACATCCACAAGTATGTCCTGCAAATATACATCTTTGTAAAGAAAGTAGCCGTACAAATTAATGCATGTCTTGAAAGCAATTTTGTCAAAATTTAATCTCTCATTTTCAATTAATGATACAACCTATAACATACCATCTTAATTGCCCAAGCTGATAATGATGTTTGTTCTTGACATATGTTATCAATAGGTAGAGAAGTTAAAAGATATGGAAAATACTTTAAACGAGTGTCTGTTAGATACCATATTTATCATACAAGTTGTTTTCAAGCGTATCTAATGAGCGAAAGCGAGTTAGATACATTTGAAAACAACGAGTTGTAAGATATATGGTATCTAATGGACATGAGTTTAGTATTATATTTCTTACACACCATTAGAAATTACTATTAATCGTGAAATTAGCTGCATTTGAAGATTCCAGGCATATGACCACGTGAACTCAGATCATTACTACGGTCCGGGAACAGCCAATCAGCAATCTTAAAAAAGTGATAACACACACATGTGTGTTACCGAATAGATATCACACGGTGATCTCTTCAACCGAGGTGTAAGAAGACGCAATAATATACATCTTCTGAAATAGTCATACGATAAAATAAACTTTGAGATAAAGATCAATCAACGTTGCAAAAATATATTCCTGCCTTACCAAATACCCTGAAAGTTCAAACCATTATCTCCTGCTACTTTGCCCATCAGGGAATTAAGTCTTTGATATCTCATTAACTAGGTGCTGATGCTGGTAAGAGTGCAAAACGTCTTATTATTAATACATATAGGTCCAATAATAACGCAAAGCTTAATGCAATAAACAGAGATAAGCACACCTTCTTGTTGAAATCACATTAGCTGTGTGTAGGTGGGTCATAATAATAAGCACATGGTATCATTAATGCTTCACACGCAGTGTGTACTCAGTGCCTTGGCTCAGAAATGCGTGGAACTGGCATCACTGAGGTTCTTGTGGAGTTCCTGAGAGGACGCCCCAGGGATCTTGCCCTGGAGGGATCTTGGCTTCTGTTCTTACAAAGAGGGTTTGGCCTCCACTCAACAGGGTTGTATGCAAAGAGGTTTCGGATTAAAGTTCTACACACTGGGGTACATATTAATTTGGTTTGGCTTCCAAGTACTCGCTGAGTTTACATACAGAGTAGGGCTGGATTTAGGTAATACTGGGGGTGTATTCAGAGGAGGTTTGGCTGATGGCAATTACAGGCGAGCCCGGTTTATCCGGACAGTTGTGTTCCTGGTGAAATCGTGCAGGGGAACTGGATTTCAGGATGTCTGTCTAAGTAATTTTACATAGGAAGACTGATATATTGTTCCCAGTAAAATAACATGCGAATAGTGAGGTAACCGGATATCCGAAGTCCGGATAAACGGGGTTTGACTGTACTGTACTTGTGACATGGTTTGGCTTTTACTCACCATATTGCGTACAAAGTACGGTAGGTTTGGCTTCCAGTAGTACTAGTAGCATTCAAACCAAGTATAGCAGATAATACTGTACATATATGTAGTCTGGTCTTTTACTCTATATTGTACATACACAGTACTGAAAGTTTGGTTCGTCGCAAATGGGTGAAAGATTCCAGCAACGACGTTAAACTCCATATTCACACTGAAGGTTTGGCTTCCTCTCACAGGACTACATGCAAAAGCAGGTAGAGAATTCATCCCAAATTGTATATTAATTGAGCTGCACTTTTAAGAAAACTACTTTGCTAATATTCATTCCTAAAATAAATCTTCTTCTTCTTCTTCGTCCTTTTCTTCTTCTTCCTAATTAGAGAAATTTCAGTTTGTAAAAACATATATAGCCTGGAAATCACACTGGTAATGAATTTATCCAAAACCACTTTTAACCCTCTCCCTGCTGGATTAGGCATAGACACAACTCTTTAGGGTGTCTCCAGTTGCCTGCAGTAGAGAGAGAGTTAAGAAAGCAAATTTGCTAATATTAGTGCCTACTGTCTTCCAAATATGCACTTCCAAGGCAGCAGTGCTGATGTCACAGTCTTTTACGATGTCACATCGTCGTAAATGGGTGAAAGATTCCTGCAGCGACGTTAAACTCCATATTCACTCATTCACTCACTTTACAATGTCACAACTTTTACCTATGGCCAAACTGGGGTGTGGGACTTTTACCAGGATACCGCAACCAATGAAATCGCTAGAATTATCGCATACTTTGGGTTATACTGACTGGATGACATATAAAGCGAAATTGGCTAAACTTCCCTGCAAATGGGTTTACCTTCTACTCGTGTTGTAATAGAAAGTGGGTTACATACCACATTGGTTTATTGAGATCGTGTTCCATATCATTGCAGTTTCTAGAGTGATTTAATTGGAGATTTGTTCAGATTGCACTCTTACAAAATATCACCTTGATTACAAGATATATTAAATAACAATATTTTACATTGTAAATCTCTTAATAAGTTAAGCATATAATAATGGTAACAATTGTCAGTTGGAAAACTGTGAATCTCTGCTGGGTATAATTTGGCAGGCAATGTTAGATACCCCGATTTGGTACTGTTACTCAAAAACTATTTCACGCTGATCTACGAAGTTGCAGTCTTCGAACTGGTTGGGTACACGCATTTACAAACACTTTGAATGACCTGTGTGAAGTAGTTTTTGAGTAACGGAACCAAATAGGGGTATCTAACATTGCCTGCCATACTTTAATTGACATGTATTTGTTTCACTATTCAGTAAGAGGACAGTTATTAAGCAATCAGTGCAACAAATCTTCATCTCTGAGCTAGTTTACTTGTAATTCACACTAAAGCATGCAAGCTAATGATGCCAGGTGTATGTGTCCTTCTAAGACCAAAAATTAACAACTAGGTTTTAAGTTGGTGCCAAATTTATGTGCACTTCTCAGATTGATATATAGTGCCAGTTCTTGTTTGTGCCAAATTTACGTGGTCTTCATCAAATTAACACCTGGTTTTTAAGTTTGTGTTGAATTTATGTACTGGTAACGTCTGAAAATTATCACAAGGTTTCAAGTGTTTTAAGTGCTGTAAAGTGGGTCTGCTACATGCATGCTATTTAACTCGTACTGTGATGTTGAATTTTATATATCCTCTAGTGTAAATTCAATCAATTTGTCTCTAGCAAGTAACATTAAATGGCCTTACATCTCTTATTTGGGAATTAATTGCATGGAAATTGTAATTATGAAAGGTTTCCAATAAAAATACTTTTTTTTTAATGGTAAAAATAGTCTAAATTTGTTCCTATTAATACATGCGCAGATAATTTCTAATACATAAATTTCCATTACTGTTTTTGCTATTTCTACCGTAAGTATTTGTGTGAACCATTACCAGCAGGTCAATGTGTACAGAAAGATCATTTAGTATACCTAGGAAAGATCATAGTATACCTAGGAAAGATCATTTAGTATACCTAGGAAAGATCATTTAGTATACCTAGGAAAGACCATTTAGTATACCTAGGAAAGATCATTTAGTATACCTAGGAAAGATCATAGTATACCTAGGAAAGATCATTTAGTATACCTAGGAAAGACCATTTAGTATACCTAGGAATACCTAGGAAAGATCATTTAGTATACCGCGAAAAGATCATTTAGTATACCTCGAAAAAGATAATTTAGTATACCTCGGAAAGATCATTTAGTATACCTCAGAAAGATCATTTAGTACACCTCGAAAAGATCGTTTAGTATACCTTGAAAAAAGATCATTTAGTATACCTTGAAAAAGATCATTTAGTATACCTCGAAAAGATCATTTGGTACACCTCAGCAGAGACCATCCTGTGTATGTAACTAGTCTATTGTCCCTGACCGCAGTAAAACAGTTTTACATATAACTTGTAATAGGACCTTGCCTCATGGTTGATTTATGTGTGTAATCAAGCATGTAATCAGTTGTTATCTGGTGTACTAGTAGCATATTCGGACCAAACATTGTTGTATTAGGAGACAGATCAAACATCATTGTATCAGGAGACAGATCAAACTTCGTATCAGGAGACAGATCAAACTTTGTATCAGGAGACAGATCAAACATCATTATATCGGGAGACAGATCAAACATCATTGTATCAGGAGACAGATAAAACATTGTATCAGGAGACCGATCAAACATCATTATATCGAGAGACAGATCAAACATCATTGTATCCGGAGACAGATCAAATACAGTACATCCTCGATATAACACGGTCTGATACACAGCGGATTCGGTTATATAAGGCGGGGTCAGATGTGGATCCCATTTTCGTTATTTCCCTGTAATATCGAATAAGGTGGGTACTATAACGCGGAGGGAATGTCATGAGCCCCAACTTCAGCATTATATCAAGGGGACACTGTATTGTTACATACTAGTAGCATATTTAGATCAAACTGTCAGCCAATTGTATTTTTATCAGAGAGAACAACATAATATATCCTCCAATATCCAAATGTTTTAAATAATATATTTGGTTTTCTTGGACAGCATACACTTGCACATCATTCCAACTGTCTTATACTTTTATTTTTTAATAAAATTGAACTATGTATCCTCCAAATGTTTCACATTAAATCTTTTGTTTTCTTAGACAGCATGCTCGATATCATTCAATATCATTACCGCAGCGACATTAAATTCCATATTCACTCACTCACTCGATATCATTCAAACCATTGTATTATTATGTTTTTTGTGTGAATGTTAACAATGTAATATTATATCCTACAAATATTTTGCACGGAATTCTTTGTTTCCTTGGAAAGCATATCGTACTATATTCGTTCTACTATTAAACACTTTTGGTAATGGTTTAAAAAGTGATGGTGATGAAACTTGGCATTAGCTATGAAATCACCCCAGTGCCATATGTATTATCTTTGAATCTCATTGCTCACATCAAGAGAAATTACGAGGACATTTTTCTTATATCTCTATAATTGATCTAAGAAATACAATTGTATTTTATGAATGTCAATGGTTCAAGTGTACTTGGAGTTCTTTAGTGAAATAATATGACTTACTCCAATCTGTTTTAGTTAATTGCAAATGTTTTATCCTTATACATCAGCCAGTATAAATTGGATGTCATCAGAAAGATTATTTGTATACTTGCGTGAAGTATGTACGTATTGCAGTTCAGATAGATAGATAGATATATGAATGTCTCTGAATGCCACATGTGGTGGCTATTAACAAAAACACATTATATCTATCATCTCTTAAAACAGCACAGATAACAAAATAGTAAACGTGTCTCGTAAACCGCCCAAATAGCTAGTGTTTTTAGCTCCTTCATCATCTTACCTACATAGCAGTTACATTTCCCATCTATGATGCTTTGCTACATTAATTATTTGGAGATATTTTGGAAAGGTTTACAAATCTTGTTTTGATTTGCCATGGAAAGAAATCTCGCCAAGTTCTTAATAAGTTTCTATCTGGCATGGTTTTTACAACCAACATTATTAAAATGTAGATTTTATGATATTCCATAGGAAATTAATTTCTTTCACTTCATATTATAACATTTCAGAGAAACATGTAGTTCCTTTCTAAAAAAAACCCATGTTTATTGCTATTCCTTTTTCCTTATGTAAAAACGTTTTAATTGCAGAAGTTAATACATTTTGAGTCGTTATTATTTGGAGGGGTTCAAATGTCTGAATTAACATAAAATGTTTCAAATCAGAACTATTTCTGACAATTTTAGCCTAAAAAATGTACATTTAATTATTTTTGCTATCAATTCATTTTACTTACGACGTAAAGCAATATTTCAATCAAAAAACTAGTGGTGAATCAAGATGCAATTCAGTAGTTTCAGAATAACCAGAGATGCTAAGACGATCGTGTTCAATATTGTATTAAAACTCCACATCCACAGAATTACTGATTATTAATTGTAGATTGAGCAGGTTAATGTCCACAGGTCAGGTCAGGTCAGAGGTCATCAGGTTAGATCAGTAGGCATAGTAGTCATGGAGTGTATTCAGGCTGTACTACTCTTTCTCTACGAATCACTACAATAGCCATTCAGCCATAGTACTATGTTGTACTACTTTTTACACCAGTTTTTGAGCCCGTAGTGTTTTGTAGGAAATAGTAGGAAAACCCAAAGCATGAAGTGAATGGACTGCACACATGTGCAAATCGATTTCCTGCTATTTTCCTATTAAATCATTCAGCCAGCCACTACTTTTTGAAAAGTTGTGTAGATAAATGGAGAGGAAAGTATGCATGTGCATACTAATTCCGTTGTTCTTCAAAAATGTTATGTTATCTTGGGGAAATTCTGATTTATTATCTATAATCAGTCAATTGATATACAGTGTCCCCTCGATATAATACTGAAATTGGGGTCCATGACATACCCCAACGTGTTATAGTACCCGCCTTATACGATAGTACAGGTAAATAACTAAAATAAAAATGGCATCCACATCTGGCCCCAGCCTTTTATCCGAATCCCCTGTGTATAGAACAGTGTTATATCAAGGGGACACTGTACATGGATTACACATATGCTATATGATTCATTGCTCTGTGTAATCCTGAATGCTCCTGTGGTTGTAATTAACCGAGATGAATGTAATTTCTAAAGAACCTGATACTCTGTTATAAATTGCACGAATAGCAATTGTTTTCGGCAGGCTAACGCTGGTTAATTGTGTGTAATTCCTATGTGTAAGTGGCCTATGAATATGAATACCACTAAGCCAGACAGTGGTGTTTATGTAAACATGGAGGGCGGGTGGTAGCGCATTGGCAGCATTGGTAGAACATTGGACTTCGGCGCCAAAGCCCCTGGGTCAAAATCCCGTCCCAGGAGCCAGGCATCAAATATTGATAGGATGCACTGTCTATTCCATGACAATGCAGTATTCATCCTTGGTCTGTCAGTACCAGCAGGTGTTTGCAGGTTTACTGCAACATCCAGTGGTATGGATGTTGCGGGTTTCATCCTGACATAAAAAATGACAAGCCATGATAATACTGAAAGAATCTAGTAAGTAGCTCTAAAACATGATTCAAATAAAAGAAAAATTAATGTACATTAACACATACTGTTATAAGTGATACTTGCATTATTTCTACTGTACAGAATCAGTTCAATGTTTTGATTGTTAATATTTAATAGTTATCTTTTTTTTTATTAATATTATTGAGTCCTTTAATTATTTAACTAAACCACATACAAAATATCAATATCCTCATTATAACATATTAAACGCATGATGTCACAGATATTTATGGTTGTTTTGGACTAGTTCTTGGCAAAGTACATTCACCTGGCATACATATAATCATGATTGTACTTCCAAAACCTTTCCACTGCTGTATGGTAGGCAAAATTCCATTTCAACAAACCATTTTCGAATTTGCCATTTACAACAAACTGAATATGGTTGTAGTTATTTTCGTTTCATTTATATTAACACAAGGGGAAATAACTCTAAAGTAGTACTATGAAAGAATATCATCACTGCTGTTTGCTTCACATATCAGGTGATGCATCAAAGACAAAATAATTAATGGTCTGTAACCTTAATTCATATGAAATATGAAATTTATGATGACTATCAAGTGTTGGGGAATAAGTGCATCAGTAAATAACAACTTTGTTTGTCAGAAACAAATTTGTTTGTCCATTATATAGGTCAACCAGCCATGATATTATGCCTATAAACTCAAGAGTATAACACATTTGTTTCTCTTTACTTTATTGGTCCATGATCTTAACAGATGGGCTTTAATACTAATAGACAGAGTCTATGTCTGGTCAGCCACTACAGAGTCACGTGTCAGTCTGCTGGCAGACATATTGGACAAGACAGGTGAACATGTCTGGCACTATCTTCTGGTTAACAACAGATGTACAGCACCCTCAGGGGAGGTAACTGCTAATATAATCACAGACAAATGACCTTGTCCAATGAGTTGTAATTGATTTCAGGATTGGTTGGCTTTCTCTAATTTTCATGTGTCTGGTGTCTTGAACATTGTTCAAGGAGTGTGCTTTGTTATGTAGTCTGTCATGATTCACAATCAAGAGTATAAGTCAAAGAAATAACACACCTGTGAATTATATTAATGGTGATTGATTTACAGTGCAAACAGATGCATGTTACATGTAGCCAGTTGTGCTATACAATGCTCTTGTTGGTCTTGGCCAGAGAGATTATACCCATTTGGCTCAGTTGGTAGACCATTACACTTGCAATCCAGCAACTCCGGTTTAAATCCCGGGATTGACACAGTTATCTTAGTGGGTTTTACCTCCACCTTTTTTATTTATAGTACCCCTCTACAATATGTTCCCAGGGATGTACTCAGAGAGAACAGAGATATCTAGTACATAATATACAGATTTATTAACATGAACATGAATATATAACATTAAATAAATATGTCATAATGGTGAACCAAGGTAACCCCTAGGTCAAGGGTTGGCATTACCCAGTAACCGAGAGTGGAACTCCAATGGATCTATTCCCCTTCTGGACTCTTCTCTCTCTAGTACAGTCGGGTAAAGTTTTTACTGTTGACCCATTGTGAGCATGTGAAAGAAAATCAGGTAAACAAATTTCTGAATGGGGTGAAATAACAATTGAGTCCACTGTGCGTGCTAAACCATTTACATCTGCAATGAATGGAACCGTGAAATTCACTGAACATGATTCCGAATTGTGGTCAAGAACCATTGTGCAACATGAAAAATCTATGACAGCATCATTTTTCTGTAAGAAGTCAACTCTGAGAATCATTGAGTAGTGTAATGAAGGAATGACATGAAACTTGTGGGGAAATTTTTGATCCTGTATGGAAATTTCAAGCACAACTACACCTAAAACTGAATGAAATGCACCTCCTACACCTTTAATGTGTTTTATGGTTGAATGCTCACATTTAATTGAACTTTAGGCAAGGTTAATTCAAGAATGTTTTGAGAAATGCACGAAATGGTGGCACCTGTATCAATGAGACAATTTACTGAGTATTTGCCAATGTTGCCTTTGATAACATTCTGAATTAAGGGTGCAATGACAGGAACTGAGGGATTGTCATCCCCAGAGGTATTAACATCCATACCTAAGTCTACCTCCCTGCTATGAGTCATAATGCCAACATCAAACTATGCAAAACAACAAAAGCAATTGAAAACTACAATCAACAAAGTAAGACATACTCACGATTTTTGAAGAGAGCCATCATGGAGGAGCTTTTCCGTCATCGGTTGGTTCACCATTACATCAGTTGCCTGATGTGTTCAAGTAATAATCTGACAGTAACTAGACATCTGTACGTGACATCGAACCTATCTCCGCCATACTATCATAGTGGTTTATTCCCTCGTAGCCCGGGGTATATTACCCCCACTTATTTCAATGGGGATACCCATCTATGATATGGTACCAGGGATGTAC
>JAUTBQ010192454.1:0-10232 GCA_032361185.1 Lepetodrilus ovalis | reverse complement strand
TTGGATTAGAAGTCGAGCTAACATAAAGGATTTGCAAACACCGGTAATCAGTGTCAGTTACACTGGACTCGACATTGTGTTAATATTGTTACAGCTGGCAATAATAAATAGCCTGCCCCGTAACTCTTGCCAAATTCAGATAACCGGAAATTCAGTTACCCAGACGATTTTACCAGGAACGCAATCGTCCGGATAAACGGGGGTCGACTGTAATAATAAAATAAATCAGGTTGTTGTATCCGTAAACCAGGGAAACAAGTAACTATGGCCTTAGCTGAATATGTAAATATTGGAATGGGGCTCTCTCTGTACTGAATTGATGATGTGCTTCTAGTGAAATGTTATTTATGTCCATGTTTTCCTTCCCTTGAATGACTTATTTTATTCTTCCAAGACTATCATATTCCTGCCATGTCATGACGGGACGATAACTCCACAGATGACAATAACCCCAAAGATGATGATAACTCCACCCATGGCGATAACAAGAATGCCTTTTATATATTCTGACAAATACATTATTATATTGACTAGTGTTCATGTTCATTTTACACATTCTGTTTATTTCTTTGTACAAACCTGGTACTAGTAGCCAATGTATTGTAAATAGTTTAGTATTTAGATGTTGATCCGCAATTCGTGTTGATGACATTTTTAGAGATTACTTTATAATTCATCTTGCACTGTGTTGGTGAACAGAGCTATTCTATGCTGCCCTCCTTTAGACGTCGTATATGATATTGTTGAAATTATTGAAGATGTAATTCTATGTGTAATATACTGATGGTAAAAGGTTTGGCAACGCTGTACAATTTAGGTAGTAGGTAGTATTATATGATCCATAATGGTGTAAGTTTTTATGTAAGCTAGAATAGCTTGGTAGATTAGTAATCTGTGGTATCGGTAGTATGCAGAAACGGTATCAGGGCATGTCCCCCCTGGACAAGTCCCCCCGGGACAAGTCCCCCCGGACATGTCCCCCCCAGGACAAGTCCCCCCCTAAGACATGTCCACCCCCACCCCCGGATATTACCCCCCGGTTTCACTCAATATGATAACTAAGTGATGTTTAAAATGGAAACATGTCAGTCTATGCTCATTTGGTATGAAAAATTATAAGTTCCGAATCGATTTACCTTCCTTTATTTATTTGTATACATTATAGTAACAACTATAAATCTTTATCTCATATATGTATCGCATAATATATATGATCACATTTTAAATATAGCATATGCATCTCATATACTAGTGTATACTGTCACATTACATCAAGATTTATAGATGGAGGTTGTGCGCAATTCCTCGGAGGAAGTCCAGGCGAGGTGTTGCATCGTACCGTCCAACAAGTTGCTGTACGGTAGTCGCCGGGTGATGTCCTGATACTTACGTCTGTGAGGAGGTGGTGCCTGACCGGAGAGGAGCTGTCTTACAGCCAGCGCATTCATTGCCTCTTCCTTCTTCAGCGTATCCTACAACTTCATCATTCGCAACCTTAACTTTCGCCTTACACTGGTTACTTGTCAATGTATCACGCTTTCTCATTTCACACTCATATGATATGACTCCATTTGCTAGATCCTTCTGTTTAACATAGATATACCCCTCATAACAAAGTTTTGATTTCCCCTTAATGCTCGTGATCCATTCCATAGTGAATAATCGAAGTGGTCCTGGTCAGTACAAATTATCTTATATATGAGTGTGCTTGTGATTGTGATTGTAAGTAAATATGTTTACTTTACAAAATGAACACAGGCTTCCATCACTGATTGACCTGTTTGCATTTTAAACATCACTTAGATGGGGGTTTTTAAAACATATTGAGTGAAACCGGGGGGACTTGTCCAGGGGGAGGGGACATGCCATGGAACCCTATTGTAGAGTTGCTAGAGGGTCGTGCAACTGGACCCAGGTCTCTGGTGTGACTTAGGCTTTAAGAAGCACCTACCTGTTTCAGCCTTGTCTTGGAAAGAATGTTGAAGTTTCCTGCCAGTGTCTTCTGCCATTGTGATTCTTTATATATAACTCTCCGATAAATGACTGACTGAATTCTTTGAAATAGAGATCTCTGACAACGGGTTGAATTCTTTAATGTCAAGATTTCTAACAATTGTTTTAATTCTTCGATGTCCAGATCTTTGACAACCGTTTGAATTCTTTGATGTCCAGACCTATGTCAACTGGTTGAATTATTAGAACTGGATGTTCAATTCTTTGGCAAATGGAAACATTCAACGCAGTACCTCCAGGTTGTTAAAACTTATATGGTTATGGAAAGTAAATCGAGCTCTGGCTCCACTGTACCAAACTAGGCAGGTAAACCTATACAACTAGCAGTACCACCTAGCGGCAAACGTTCTCAGTATGCATGGTCAGAGAACCCACATCGTCTGACTCCGGAACAACGCGAGCGTGTTCTGCAGACCGCAAGGAATGGATCTTGTATGAAGAATGGCATAAACATCATTAAGAATGTCCATTTCCGACCATTCCCTTCATCCGATGCCCAGTTTTAATTATTTACACTTGAGATAATAGGTCTTTAAGCGCATGTCGCCGGAACATTTCGCTTCAGATTATTCCCCTTTGGCGAATTAGACACCGGAAATTTGTGAGGTTCATACTCAGATAAATCATCAATTGTGAATGAAGAGATGACCTTTTTACAAACAATTACAGCTTAATGATGAAACGACATTAGAACCAGATTCCGTTGTCCGTTCACCCAAGGTAGATATGTCACCAAAGCCTGCAATCAGGACATTGATTTGTATAGACGGTGCGCCTTTAATTGTCTCCTGTCATCACATAGGCAATACAAGGCCAACCATGTGACATTCCAGTACATTTGTCTTTATCAAGATTAACAAAATTCCTTTAATTTTCTTCTAGCTTAATTATTGTTTTCTTGTCTATACTAGGTTCTAATATTTCATAAGTTTTAGAATCTCATGATGTCTTAAAATGTATAAATTTGGATCTTGTCTTTTGCTGATTGTCGAGTCACGTAGGTAACGATTAATACGCGAGCAGATACTGCGGCGTGTAAGCGAAAAGAATTAAGGAGTGTCTACAGAGTAATTGAAATTAATCTTGCTTCATTTTGTCATTACTAATATATACGTGGTATAAACCTCTCCCATGCAAACATCGTAGAGGTATAGTATTACCGTATGAGTTGTAGCATCGTCACTCAAGGTAGTATATACATGTAGGTTACAGTTAATCTGTATAATCAGGTATAGTATGTATATTACCTGATTTCTTTAATTAAATTTCAGCTCACTGAGATAATCTTTAAAAAGTGAGTGAGTGATTATGGAGTTTAACGTCGCTGCGGGAATCTTTCACCCATTTGCGACGATTAAACATGTAATTATTTAACTATATGGGTTTAAAAATGAAAAAGCATGAAAAACATGCAAAAAAAGGGTAGATAAAACTATGCACATGATGCAATAGTTAGATGAATGGCAAAATTTTGTAATTGATATAATATGAATTTGATGAGTAGTTTAAAACCTTCCATAAAGTCCAATTTCTTTTAAAAAAGATAATATGTGATGACCAGGGACCTGTGTAAACAAATGTTTAAGGTTAGGCGATGAATAGAACCTCGTGCGTTGGTCTGAAAAGTCCACACAATCAAGTAAAATATGCTTGACTGTGATGTCCTCGTCACAACCAACACACCGAGGCCTATCATCGCCCTTTAGTATATATGAATGGGTATAAAAGGTATGCCCAATACGACATCGTCGCAGGACTTTTGGGAGGATCTCCAGGGATATCAGATACACAGTGACAACAACAGCAACAACAACAGAAGTATAACTTCACTTCTTATGCATGATGACAATGACTACAATACATGGGCACCCCTGGTTGCCTCCAGGATGGAGAACGTTAAATGAAGCTAGAGGAATCTGTACACTTCCTGTAGTTACTTGGACAAGCGTACCTTTGTTATTTCCAGGGCTGGGAGACTATCAGCCTCGGCCATCTTCACGGACACGCTGTTCTCGGGGACAAACAGCTCCTTCACTGTGCTCAGGGCATGGGTGGGAATAATTTCCTGGGATAACAAAATTGTGTTCTTAAATACATGGTTACATACCAATATTGGTCAGGGTATCACTTCACAAAGCTCTCATATCAACTATGAGACGATAAGCTCTCTCATAGTCATTTCTTATACATGGCGATTGGGCATTTACGAGAGAGCCATTGTGTCATACTGCACATGCGAGCTTTGAGAAACGATACCTAAGTACGATACCGAGAAGTGCTCTTGAGGTCAACGCCTCCAATCTCCATATCAGAAATTAACTTCTGTGGAGATTAATGTCGAGCTTCCGGGGGTAGGTTCGAACTCGGCATATCTGAATCCTAACCACTGTGCTACATCCCACCAACCTACCAAGATATACTGGCAAGTGATAGAGGTATGTATTAAATGAGTGAGTGAGTGGGTGAGTGAATTATTGTTTTATGTCACAGTGGGAATCTTTCACCCATATGTGACGATATGTATTAAATAACTTATGGTATAACTGTTGTAACATATGTGATTGATGGGTAAAAGCTGAGGAACAATTTACCCTTTCTAGGAGTGAGTGAAGTATTTCCTGAACACATTCGTCGACCGTCAAACGTCCGGCTTTCAGCGTGACCTCTGGGTCCTCCGGTGCCTCATAGGCCTGGTCCACTCCAGTGAAACCTGAAGACACCAGTCGTCATATAGCTGGCCTTTAACACTGACCAAGTAACTATTCTAACACTGATCCACCAGTAACTCTTCTAACACTGACCCAGTAGCTCCTCTAACACTGACCCTGTAACTCCTCTAACACTGACCCAGTAACTGACCCAGTAACTCTAACACTGATCCAGTAACTCCTCTAACACTGACCCAGTAACTCTAACACTGATCCAGTAACTCCTCCAACACTGACCCAGTAACTCCTCCAGCGCTGACCCAGTAACTCTTCTAATAATGTAGCAACTCTTCTAACACTAACCCGTTACTATTCTAACACTGACCCAGTAACTCCTCCAACACTGACCCATTAACACTTCTAACACTAACCCAGTAACTCTTCTAACACTGACCCAGTAACTCCTCTAACACTGACCCAGTAACTCCTCTAACACTGACCCACTAACACTGACTCAGTAACACTTCTAACACTGACCCAGTAACTCCTCCAACACTGACCCAGTAACTCCTCTAACACTGACCCAGTAACTCGTCTAACACTGACGTAGTAACTCCTCCAATGCTGACCCAGTAACACTTCTAACACTGACCCAGTAACTCCCCTAACACTGACCCAGTAACACTTCTAACACTGACCCAGTAACTCTTCTAACACTGACCCAGTAACTCCTCCAACACTGACCCAGTAACTCCCCTAACACTGACCCAGTAACTCTTCTAACACTGACCCAGTAACTCTTCTAATAATGTAGCAACTCTTCTAACACTAACCCAGTTAATATTCTAACACTGACCCAGTAACTCTTCAACACCAAGTCTATACTAATTGAATATGATAAAACAATCAAATTAAGTTGTATTCATAAACCCTTTAGATGGGAGAGATCTCGATTCCAGCTTCAAAATACTTATTGTAGCGATACGTAGACCTGCGAGTATCCACATCTATTGACTATCCCAGTAATTCAATCACTATCCCAGGCTCTAAGATTACAAAACATTCCGAGTACAATTGCATGCTCAAGATAAAATTTAATAATTTGTTAACAAAACTTTGAGTTAAGCATAACATCATACTCAAAATGTTTTGCAATCTCAGGGTCAGGATCGTGAACTCGGCTACTGCCTGCCATAGAAACCACTCTCACAAACCAAGAACATACGGGTTATACTGTCTGTCAAGAAAGCAGACATTGCATCCAATCACGACTTCACCAGAAAGATATATTCTACCTTCTCAGGACATTGATGTCAACCTCATGGGACCGGTTCAAATCTTTGACTCCATCTCAAGTCTTGTGCACACAGATTTAGCAATATTATAATACATGTACCTACCAGTGTTAGAAATTCAGAAAATAATAAGGGGTCCTTCTCAATAGGCCCAATGTTAATAGTGGTCAAATGACCCCCTCGGACCCCACCTCTAATTCAATCACTGCCTATATACAACACCTACCTTTGATCTGACCAGCTCTGGCCTTCTTGTACAAGCCTTTAACATCTCGTTTTTCACAGATAGAAATGGGAGTGTTCACGTAACACTCCACAAACTTTAGTCCTGCGCTTTCGTGGAGCTTACGGGCTTGGTCTCTATCCTGGAAACATGTGCAATTAGGTTATTATTTCTGGCAAGGAATATGAAACATACTACTAAACATATAGTAAGCATAACTATGTCAAGAGTAGTTCGCAGACAGGGAGTGGATCTTGTAAACTGTCCCAATCTGATAACCAATCACATGACATTTTTGGTCAATAAAATATACTTTTAATTAAACTAAAAAGTCTTGTTAATTATCTGTGAAAGGATTTTATTTTATTTACATAGTATACTTAAAATGGAAAGGTAAAACAAGCTTGATATATTCATGTGCCAAAACAGATTATGTGGTAGCATAAAACTATCACCAGATTATCAATGTTTTGCAGGGAGGTGCACCCTTCTTTCTTTACTAAAGACAGTGTACTCACATCAATGATTTCTTGCCAACTTCCAGTATATAATCAAAACTGCAGGTCCCGTAACATTTCACAATACCTTCCACTTTAATTTTGTATTAAAAGTATTTCTTACATTTACGCAAACATTTCATAAAACATACGTCTCTAAATATGAACAACAAAAAACCTGACATACCTTTCTGAAAGGTGAGATGAAACTTGTAATACAGACGATACCGCCATCTGCGAACAGCTTGGCAACTTCGGAAATACGTCGAATGTTCTCTTCCCGATCTTCTTGAGAGAAGCCGAGGTTCTTGTTCAGTCCTGTTCTGATGTTGTCACCATCCAGACTGTAGGAGGGGATGCCCTGGCCCACTAGGTATTCTTCCAGTGCAAAGGAGATGGTGGTCTTTCCTGCGCCAGACAGCCCGGTCAGCCATATTGTACAGCCTCGGAACCCTCCCTTGGTGCCAACGGCTTTCCCTCTCTTGTCTCTGGACACATGGCCGGCTTTGAAGACCACATTGGTGGCTTTCTGGACAGTCTGGAAGTAAATACAACTGTTTTACATTGGTGGCTTTCTGGACAGTCTGGAAGTAAATACAACTGTTTTACATTGGTGGCTTTCTGGACAGTCTGGAAATAAACAAAACTGTTTTACATTGATAGCTTTCTATACAGTCTAGAAGTAAGTAAAACTGTTTTACATTCGTGGCTTTTTGGAAATGAAAAAGTGTTACATTTTTTACCTTTTGGACAGCATAGAAATGAACAAAATTGTATTTTAAAAGTGTTACATTGGTGGCTTTCAAGACAGGAAAGAAATATACAACACTATGTTTTACATTTGTGGCTTTCTGGACAGTCATGAAATGAATATACATGTAGCTGTGGTTTAGTAATAAATTTACACAAGAACAGATGTAACTCAGCTTGAGGTAAAATTAGGTCTATAATAACATAGAAAACAACAGTAATCGTCTAGCTTGAATTGATTCACAGATACAACATCTGGAGATTGAATTACACCTTACTTGTGAAATAATAACGTGTATATTGCAACTGACATCAGAAACACAAATAAAATAAAAGAAGCCTTTAACTCTCTCCCTGCTGGATTATGCACCAACACATCTCTTTAGGGCATCTCTGGTTACTTGCAGCAGGGAGAGGGTTAAGAAGATACCTACAGTATCCGAAAGCATAACAAATATGTTGAGGTAATATGCATGGATATTGACTTTGTATTTAGCAAGTTATGCTAATAAACTGAGCTTTCTTCTTAGCACATGATCCGAGATATCTGGGCACTTCTGTACAACATGCAGCATTGATTTAACAGAACAGGAACACTTTGATCTAAGCATCATCTCCAGACCTTCATGGCATGTCAAGACTTTCAAATAAAAAAGGCTACGTTAAATTCCAAAAACTTAATTCATTTTAAAAAAGAAGTTGGATATCGGCGATTCCTGCTCGACTCAGGAATGAAATCTACGCTATCATATTCAGACCTAGTCTGAAAGAAATGTCCTATACATGCAATACGTTCAATTAATTCAAGCTATGTACCGTCGACATTGGTGTAGCAGTCCGGAAGCTTTCAGAGGGAGCAGACCACTTGAAAACATGTACAGCTTTTACAACTCTATTTCACGATTGGCCAAGGAATGCTGGGAAATGTACTGATGCTTGCTGGGATATTAATGCGAGTCGTGAAGTATTTGTATTCCGACTCAGGCCCTCGCTGGCAAACAGGTGATTACAGAGTCCGATCAATGGCTGGATCAGGGAGGGATATTCCAGACGATGATTTCTATGAATAGTCAATTACATCACTGTCAACCGGTCAATACCGTGCAGCATGGCCAGGAAATACTGACCAAAAGGAAAATGGATGATCTATTAAGAAATGCTCGATTGTGGTCCAATTTCAGATAGAGAAACTAGGCTAGAATAACCAGTCATCGTCTTCTAGAAAACATCCGTTTGCATGAGAAGCTAGTTAAGAGTCCTGGTTCGATTACAATGCCTACCGTAATTTCCTGCATATAGCCCGCTACACCGTATAGCCCGCAGGGGGCCAAATACATCAATTTACAAACATATATAATCAGATAGCCCGTGGCTTATAACTCGAAAACAAGAACATTACCTATTATACACCAAATTTCACGCTTTTATGATGATTTGAACACTTTTGCCCCTTAGCCTTTACTATACGACATATTGGCCCATGTTAGTGAGCGAGTGATTATGGAGTGTAACGTCGCTGCGGGAATCTTTCACCCATTTGTGACGAGTCCATGTTAGAACATCCAGAAGGCAGCATTGGTCGTAAAAAAGTGACAAGTAAAAATTTCGATGACATGTATAAATAAGTGAATTTTGCATTTTGTTTTGTTTATTTAAAATTTTATTGTGTAAACCGTCAGATAGCCCGTAGTGGTACATAGCCTGCACCACCCACAAATGACACTTTTTAATGTATAGCTAATGGGCTGCATGAAATTACGGTAATCTGTTACACATTCTGTTACTGGTTACCATGGTTACTGTACTTAGATCATGCATTTTACAGGGAACACATGTTGTATACTCAATCTAAGTCTGTTTAAATACAGTTGGTCTTTTTCTATATTAAGTCTGTTCTGCAATATTAAGCAATGGACAGTTATTTGACATTATCAGAATAGATTGCATGTGTATTGTCCTAGTATTTGCTTTATGTAAGTTTAAACATTTTATTCATGAAGATAGGGCTAGGTTAAGTTATGAAGATTTTATGCGAATCTGAATATTCTATAACTCATACTTAGTAAACAACTCTCATGTCCACATAATAATTTGAGACAACAATCATGATCGACCACAATGTGAGTCCTGTTCTAAACCATCCGAGACTTTACGAGAAAAGTATTACAAATTCATCAAGTCTGTTCATACAGTTTAGGAGCCATGTAATCCATGTCAGGGTTAAGAAAATTGCGATGCAGCTAGATATATGATTGACAATCCACACGGAGAACTGATGTTCCCTGCCGATTCTTCAGAGGAGTCGTTACGTTCTGCAACTGTCGAGATCAATGAACCACAACACGCACCAACCAAAACTGATCCCTTCCAAGCTAGTACCGTATGAGAGGCATAAGTTAAAAACTAAAAAACTTCAGCCGATTACGAGAGATATGTGAAGGTAAAACAGTGTGAAGGAAAAACTTGCACAAGTAAAATGGCGGCAAAGATTGCCCTTGATGTGTGACATCGCTGTACGCGGTCTGCACCACCTCGCTAGCGAGCACAGTGTGCGCGCCGTTCCATTGACAAAACTCTCCGTCAAGAGTACTCTGGACAGTGTGGTGAATAGTAGGGGTGTCACGATATACGCCTACCTCACGATACGATACGTATCGCGATACTAGTTGTATATAAACTTTGGAAATGCTTTTGATTAATAACATTAAAGGCATACAATCACAGATATCTATGGCCGTTTTTGACTAGTTCTTAGCTACAACTACAAAGTACATTCACTTGACATACATATAATCATGTTTGTACT
>JAUTBQ010192443.1:0-10233 GCA_032361185.1 Lepetodrilus ovalis | reverse complement strand
CATTCCGAACTTGTTTCGGAATCTAGTTTGACAAAAGCAGAGATGCAGAAACGAGTTAAGCATGACAGAGAAAGAAATACAAGTTGTCATTCCGAACTTGTTTCGGAATCTTGTTTAGTAAAATCAGAGATGCAGAAACGAGTTAAGCATGACAGTGAAAGAAACACAAGTTGTCATTCCGAACTTGTTTCGGAATCTAGTTTGACAAAAGCAGAGATGCAGAAACGAGTTAAGCATGACAGAGAAAGAAACACAAGTTGTCATTCCGAACTTGTTTCGGAATCTAGTTTGACAAAATCAGAGATGCAGAAACGAGTTAAGCATGACAGAGAAAGAAACACAAGTTGTCATTCCGAACTTGTTTCGGAATCTTAAAATAAAAACATGATGAAAGAATATTATGTTTATATAATAACAAATAAAAGTAAAACACTATATATCGGTGTAACAAATAATTTAGTTAGAAGATTATATGAACATAAGAATAAGTTGATTGAAGGTTTTTCTAAAAAATACAACTTAACGAAATTAGTTTATTATGAACAATGTTCAGATATACGAGATGCAATAAAAAGAGAAAAACAATTAAAAAATTGGCATAGAAAATGGAAAATGAATTTAATTGAATCGAAAAATCCTAGTTGGGAAGATTTATCTAAAAACTTTTTTTAAGCATGTAAATAAAGTTTATTATGTTACAAAACAACAGGTCATTCCGATTTTTTTTTCGGAATCTTGTTTAGCAAAATCAGAGATGCTGAAACAAGTTCAGCATGACAGAAAAAATGAAACACAAATAGAGATGCTGAAACAAGTTCAGCATGACAGAGAAAATGAAACACAAATAGAGATGCTGAAACAAGTTCAGCATGACAGAGAAAATGAAACACAAATAGAGATACTGAAACAAGTTCAGCATGACAGAGAAAAGAACACAAGTTGTCATTCCGAACTTGTTTCGGAATCTCAAAAAATATAAAGGAATTAAATTATGCAAATGAATTCAATTGGACTTTTAGAGTTAACCAGTATTGCTGCAGGAATGCAATCGGCAGATATAATGCTAAAAACGTCTGCAGTTGAACTTATAATTTCAAGATCAATTTGTTCGGGTAAATATATGGTTTTGATTGGTGGAGATGTTGCTGCAGTTCAAGCTGCAAT
The DNA here is from genome assembly GCA_032361185.1 of Lepetodrilus ovalis. Lineage (NCBI taxonomy): Eukaryota > Metazoa > Mollusca > Gastropoda > Lepetellida > Lepetodrilidae > Lepetodrilus > Lepetodrilus ovalis. Next base: position 9,069 of record JAUTBQ010192443.1, on the reverse strand, counting down.
TGATGGTGCTGCTAACCAAATAGAGTTTGCTATAATAGATAGTTTTGTAATTCCAAATATTCACCCTGATATTTTTCCAGCTCTTTCAGGACACTCTGGTGTAGAAAATTTGGAAGCATTGGGAATAATAGAATCCTTTTCAGTTGCTTCTTTAATTGAAGGAGCGGATGCAGCAGTAAAGGCATCCTCAGTTAGACTAATTGAAATACGACTTGCTATGGCTTTAGGTGGGAAAGCCTTCTGTACACTAACCGGAGAAGTTGCCGCAGTTCAAGCTGCAGTAGATGCTGGTTCTAAATCAATTGCAGACAAAGGATTATTGGTAAACAAAGTTGTTATTCCGCAACCAAGAAAAGAACTTATGAGTGAGATGATATAGGAATATTGATTGATGATTTTTGAATGAGGAATGATGAATAAAAGCAATTGAGAAAAATAGAAAAACAATTTATTATATTTATTAAATGTAATTGAAAATTGACAATCATAAACCAACATTCTTATGGATAGCAGAGACTTAAAAAATAGAACAAAAAAGTTTGCACATAGATGTGTCAAATTTTTAATTACTCTTCCCAAAACTTATCTCGGCAATCATATAAAAGGTCAATTGATTAGATCGTCAACTTCGGTAGCCGCTAATTATAGAGCAACTTGTGTAGCACAATCCAAAGCAAGTTTTATTGCAAAAATTAGTATCGTTATTGAAGAAGCAGATGAATCATTATTTTGGTTAGAATTTGTGCGAGATGAAAAAATGTTTGATGGAAATGATACAGAATTAAAATATTTGTTAACAGAGTCAAATGAATTAGTCTCAATTTTTATTGCTTCAAGAAAAACCGCTCAAAAAAATAGGTAAAGGATTGAGGGTTGTTGAATAAAAAATTATGATTGATTACTTTTGATTGCAGATTGCAGATTGCAGATTGCAGAATGTAAAATGATGAATATAGAAAAAAGTATTAGGTAGAGATTTAATAATTTAGAACAATAGTTTTTCAATTGCTTTTCATTCAACAATCTTCAATAATAAATCGGCAATCCAAACTCTAGAACAGATTTGAAATTATTTTATATGCACCAACATAAGTTCCTAACACACTACCCAAGCCGGAAAGAATAAACACAAGAAGAATTCTTAATAATTTATTTTTCCACCACATTGGTACTTTGTTTATGTCTTCACTTACATTCTGAATTTCTTTTACAATAGGAGGTCTAAAATATGTTTGAACAAATGCAGCAACATAGCCGGCTCCAATTAGTGGTGTTAAACTTGTAAGAGGCGCTGCAAAAAATACTGAAATTATTGCAAGTGGATGAGCAGTTGCAACAATTGCTCCAATTGCACTCGGAATTCCATTTGCTAAAATCCAAAAGAGAGCATTATTGCCGGCTTCACCAAGTCCTTTATCAAAACCAATATAGAAAATAGACCCTATTATTATTAGAGGAATAGACCAGCCAATAATTTTAATGATTGGTGATGGTTTAGGAATAATTTCAATAGAAGCTAAATCAATATTTTCATTATTATCAATTTTTTTTATTATTCCTTGTAAATGTCCTGCTCCAACAACAGCAACAATTTTATTTCCTTTTGCTTCTTTAATTTTTTTAGCTAAAAAGGAATCTCTTTCATCAATTAAAACTTTCTTTAATGTTGGCATTGCTTTACCAAGATCATTCATTAGTTCAGTTAGAACATCTTTCTTTTTTAGTTCTTCTAGTTGCTCTTCTGTAATTTCCTCTTTCTCAAAAACACTTGCTAAACCCATTGTCATAAATTTCATCTTTTGAAAAAAACTCATAGAGTGCCAAGCTCGTTTTAAAGTTATTCTAACATCTCTATCAACTAATTCTATTGGGATATTATTTTCATTAGCCACCTTTGTGGCTTCGTAAAGTTCAAGACCTGGTTTTACACCAAGCTTACTGCCAAGTTTCTTTTGGTAAGAAGAAAGTAAAATATTTATAATAAGTGTACTAAGTTGTTTCTTCTTTATGATGGTTTTCAGGTCTAAATTTTCCCATCTTTTCTGATTTGACAATGCTTCCATTCGTTGTTCATCTAGCTCAACACATACAATATCTGGCTTTTCACCATTAATAACATCGGCAACAAGTTTTGCTGAATGTTTAGATATATGAGCCGTACCAACTAATATAATCTTCTTTTCTTTGTATGATAAATAATGAATATCAGAAGAATTTTGATATTCATTATTTTTTATTTTTTGGGTCATCTAATAACAACTTAAGTTTAATATATAAAGTATTTTCCCGATGTAAAAATTATGTTCTTGTAATTTAGAACACAAGAACAATAATTAGTCATCGCCAAATTCATCAGCATAATCTTTAATAGAAGCTTCAACTACTTTTAATGCATGCTTTCTATCATAAGTTTTTTCAATAGAAGTTTGAGATTCTTCTCCCGGAGTTAATTTATAAGTTAGGAAGTAGTGTTTTAATCTTTCAATTAATGCATCTGGTAAGTCCGAGATTGATTTAGCATCTTTCCAAAAATTATCGTTTTCCAAAACAGCTACAATTTTATCATCAGCTTCACCGTGATCAATCATTTGAAATCCACCAACAACTTTAGCATCTAGAATAATATCTGATTTTGTAATTGGTCTTTCGCTAAGAATACATATATCTAAAGGATCTTTATCACCTCTTTTTGAATTTGGAGATAAAGCATGTACTCTTTTGCCACAATATGTTTGCGGAATGAAACCATAAAGAGAAGGTGGTTGAGATGATGTTCTATGAGGTCTATCAACATGCAAATATCCAGTTTCTTTATCAACCTCATATTTTACAAAATCAAATGGAGTAATTTCAATATAAGCTCTAACAAATAATGGCGGTTTTTTACCAACGGATAATCCGTGCCAAGGATGAGGTCTCCATTTATAAAATGGTGATGGGAAAGACATAAACGTTCCTTTTTTGAATATCTAAAGTGATTTAACAATAATAGTTATTTAACCTTATGCAATTTATTGAATTATTTTTATTTTCATAGGAAAATATTATTAATTAAAATGAACTTTTTGGAATAATATACGTCTTAAAAAGAAAACGAGAAAACTATGCTACGTAAAATTAAATGCTTACTAATATTGATGCCATTTTTAATTGTGTCTTGTAGTTTTAGAGGTGTTAAAGGAAATGGAAATATTGTTGAAGACATTAGGAATGTAAGGGATTTTTCTAAAATAGATGTTTCAGGTAATTATGAAGTAGATATAAATATTGGCGAAAATACATCTGTTGAAATAATTGCTGAAGAAAATTTACTAAGGTTGATTAAAACTAAAGTAAAAAAACAAACTTTATATATCTCAAGTAGGAAAAGTTTAAGACCAACAGAAGATTTACTAATAAGAATATCAGTTAAAAATCTTAGTGCTATCGATTGCTCTGGAGCAAACGATATTACAGCTAATAATGTTGATGCTGAAGAGTTTGATATTGAGTTAAGTGGAGCCGGAAGTATTTTTATAAATGGAAAAGCTGAAAGGTTTTCGCTTGAAGTTTCTGGAGCTGCTGATATTGAAGCTAAAGATTTTATAGTTGATGATGTTGTAATTGAAGTTAGTGGTGCAGCAAATGCAGAAGTTTATGCTTCACAATCTGTTGATGCAGAAGTTTCGGGTGCTGGATTTATAGAACTTTATGGAAATGCGAAAAGAGTTAGAACAAATATTTCCGGTGCTGGTTCGTTAGTTAGAAAGTGACTCTATTACTTTGCCGTAAATTTCAATTGTAAAATGGTTGTAATTATTGAGACAGTAAAACATAATTGAAAATTTAGAAAAAATGAAAGCCCATTCTCTGATAGTCATAGTCCATTTATTTAGATATATCTCTGTGAGTGAAATAAATCATTTTATTAAAACATCGTTATTAAGGAAAGTACTCTATTCTTTGTCAATTTCCTAAATTGACGATTCAAGTTTTCTGCCCCATTAGTAGCATTAATAATTTTATCTTCAATAAGTCTAAATATCTTTTCGTAACAACTCGGTCAAAGGAAGATTGACGGTTTCTAGTAATCTTTCATTAGCAAGATGATTACCAATTTCACTTTCAAGAATATTTTCGAGAGAATATTTAAGTAATTTTTTAATTCCACCATCTTTGTTCATTAGCTCTTCGTAGGCTTTCGCTTTTGCTATGTCTTTCTCTAATTGAATAATTACTTACTTCCGGTGTGAGTTTCATAAATACTCGTTAATAAATGCATGCTTTATGGAAAAACGATTCCGTATATATTCCTAACTATAAATCTTAATAAAACTTTTTTCTTTATCTAAAAAAAACATACGTAATGTTTTTTGTTCTTTGACGTTTTTTCGAAAATTTATGCTTGACTTTTATCACAGTATATGGTTATACTATTTGTGAAAAACAAAAACTTAATAAGTATCTTTTCTTAAGTCAATTGATAGAACGTAAATTATTTTGTCGGATTTATCAATTATGTAAAACACTCTATATTTCCCAATTCGATAACGCCAAGTTTCTGGAATGTAACCAGCTAACTTTTTTATGTTATTCCCGTAATGAGGCTCTTCCTTTAATTGTGGATAAACATATTGAGTAAGTTTTCTCTCAATAAAAAATTTATCTCTTTTAGGAATCTTTTTAATTTTTTTTAGAAATTCATTTGTTTCAAAAATTTTATAATTACTCAACGAATTGTCCTTTTTTAGATTTCATATCTGATAAACCTTTTTTAAGACTTTTGTTAAGTTCTGTGTTATTTCTAATTTCATCCATTTCAAATTCATCAACATAAATATTATGTTCAATGAATCTTTTGACAGCAGTTTCTATAAAATTAGAAATAGGTCTATTATCTCTATTAGCGAGATTTTTAAATTGTTTGTAATTATCTTCACTTAAGCGAAGAGTGATTGTCTTTGACATAATGCTTCCCTATGAATAATATTAGTTTATATGTATTCTAATGTATTCAATATCTTAAAGAATGTCAATACATTTTTAAAGAGGTATAACGGCGTTGCAAATAACTTGTCCGCCCCGAAGAGCAAAGACAAGTTTAACAACGAATTTATTTCTCTAAAAGTTGTGCTTAAATTTGTTAGCAAGCACAACGACTAACTTTTAATTAGTGAACTACACATAAAAGGGAACTATAACAAAACTCCCAAACTAAAACAAACACAATCCGCCAAGTAAAGCGAAGCGGTCAAGTTGATTTGCTGGTTATATGCTATAATGAAAAAATATGAAATAAAACTTACTCGATTAAAATATGAAACAAATAGCCAAGTAAAAATGAAATTCCATTAACCGATAATCCTAACAAAATAGATTTAAGTATACCTTTTAGATATACTTTATTCAGTTTCTCGATTTCATTAAATAAATTTTTATCTCCCTTAGTAAATTCAAACATTGGATTTCTTTTAAGTTTCCCTATTTGTTTACTCATCATTCTGTCAGCATATAATTCCCCTAATTGAAAAAATAAATATAAAAAAGCAACAGAGAGGGTTAAGGCAACAAAAAGAAAATGATACTTATCTGAAGGCAAAAATCTATACTTAGTTGATGATAAAGAATAAAACAAATAGTTGACTAATATTATTCCAGACGTCAAAAAAGATAATACAATAAAATTTTGAAGTTTAACTTCGTGTCTTAAAATAAATTTAATCAGTTTATGGTCGTCACTATTATTAGGTAAAGCATCATACCATTCTGAAACTACACTTTTTAGTTCATTGCTTATTTGTGAATTAACAAAATCAATTTTGCAACTCATTTGTGCTTGGACTTCGTCAAGTTCATATTCATCACCACCTTGAAAAACAACTTGAATCATTTCACTAGGTTTTAAACTATTTCCAATACGGACTCTCAATGTATGGGTTTGAGGAATATTATGCCCCTGATTTGGTAACAATAGATTGAAGTCCCATTCAATAGAAATATATTTAGTACGAGATGAAATATTCCAATCAGTATTCTTAAATTCTTGCCAAGACCCAAAGGATTTTATTTCCTTATTATCCAAACCAACTGTAACACTAACAATATCTGTTACTAATTGATGTAATTCCAGTTTTCTGTATACTTTTGAGTTTAATTCTAAAATATCATCGAAGCAAAATTGTTTGTATTCTGTAAATAATTTAATATCTGTATCACGTTTACCTTTAATTAAATAGTATAATGACTGAAATTGTTTGATTAGAGTTTCGTCAATTACAGTAATTTTATTCTCTCCATTTGTATTTATTTCATTTTCCATTTAACAAACCTAATTATTAATAAAAATATTTACAGCATATAACGGCGTTGCAAATAACTTGTCCGCCCCAAAGAGCAATGACAAGTAAACAACGAATTTATTATTTAATTAGCAGTGTTTAATTTGCTCTGCAAACACTGCGACCCACTTTTAATTATTGCACTACACATAAAAGGGAACTAAAGTAAAACTCTTAAACTAAAACTTACACAACCCGCCAAGTAAGCGAAGCGGTCAAGTTGATTTGCTGGTTATGCTATTTTTATTTAGAAAAAACAATAACCTACACCCATTGATAGTTGTGTAATAAAATACTCTTGATGATAATTATCTAAATTTCTAATTCCTTCATCGAACCATATAGAATAAGTATATCTAAATCTAAACCTTGAAGTAAAATAAAAATAATTTTTATCTTCTGAAAATGGAATTTGAATGTCTAAAAATCCATTAACCCCTAAACTTGATGATGCAAGTTTATCATAAAGTATTGGAGTCTTATGCTGTGGTTGTATTCCTTCAATATATATTGTTTTATTTGTGATAATGGAAGAAGGTCCTATTCCAAGACTAAATGTATTGCCTATTTCCAAAACATAATCGAAATCAAATGTATGATTGGTTAAACTAACATCACCGCCAAATGATCTTAATGTACAACCATCACATCTGCTAGTTAGGAAAGAAATAGTGTTTTCCTTAAGTGTTTTATGATAATTGTATTCGAATCTAAAATTTATTCCAAAAATATTCTTTTTTTGATAAGCAAAACCATAAAACAAATATGAACTAAATTTCTCATCTCCCATTATTTTTATAGTATTCTCTGAATTATATAGATAGTATCCATATCCCATATTCATTTCCAATCTATTTTGAGAGTAAAGAAAGGAGAAGCTAAAAGTCATTAAAATCAAAAGTAATTTTCTCATTATTTCGCCAACAATACATTATGGGTCTTTTTGTAGTAATAATCATTATCTATACCTTTTGCTTCAATAGTATAAAAATAAACACCTTCCGCTAAATTCTTTGCATTAAATGAAACATTATAGAGTCCGGCGTTTTTTTCTTCATCGACAAGAACTTTAATTATTGTATTATAACTATTCTCAATTTGAAGTTTTACGTGAGCTTTTTTCTTAATGGTGTAATTTAACACAAGAGTAGGGTCAACAAGATTAGAAGACTCACACCCAATAATTATCAGAATAATTATGATTAGTATATAATTTCGTTTCATTCTTTAACTCGATTAACTGAAAATTTATTTAATAGCATAACGGCGTTGCAAATAACTTGCCGCCCCAAAGAGCAATGACAAGTAAACAACGAATTTATTTATTTAAAAGTTGTGCTTAAATTTGTCAAAAAGCACAACGCCTAACCTTTAATTATTGCACTACACACAAAAGGGGACTAAAGTAAAACTCCCAAACTAAAATTTACACAACCCGCCGCACGAGCGAAGCGGTCAAGTTGATTTGCTGGTTATAAAGCGTTTTTAGTGATTGAATTAACTATTTTTTTTAATTCTATATATTCTTCATAAGTTAAATCAGAAATAGAAAATTTTGTTGTTTTGTTTTGACTAAAAATAATTAGAAAATGATTTTCGATTTTAATTTGTTTTATTTCGCTAATCGGAATTGAGTCAGTAAATGTTTTGGTATCATTTATCAAATTAAAAGTCTTCCAAACCCACCCTAAAAAATCATTATTAGAAAAATCTGTTTCATAGTCTAATCTATTAATATGCAAACAAAATGAAATATTCTCATTATTGATTATTAAATATTGTTTATTCGCAAACAATCTGCTAATACCACCAATTAAACCAGCCAAAGCAAATATTGGAGTTGTTAAAAATATTAAACTACCCCGATAACCAGAACTAGCTTTTCCACTAAATATTAGGGTTGTATAAAAAAAGGATGCAAATACCATAAATAGAGCAAGTCCAATTATTAAAAAAGTAAGTAATAAATTCCAGAATGACCTAGGATTTTTAATTACAGTTTCAAAATTCATATCATTTTTAGCTTTATAACGGCGTTGCAAATAACTTGTCCGCCCCGAAGTGCGATGACAAGTGAACAACGAATTTATTATTTAGAAGTTGTGCTTAAATTTCTCAAAAAGCACAACGACTAACCTTTAATTATTGAACTACACATAAAAGGGAACTAAAGTAAAGCACCCAAACTAAAACTTACACAACCCGCCAAACTAAGCGAAGCGGTCAAGTTGATTTGCTGGTTATATGGCATTATGGAGTAAGGTTCATACCATTATTAGAATAATAGTCAAATACATCTGTATATTGTCCATTTTTATTTAATGTGTTTATAATTCCTTCAGCAAATCCATATGAACCATTCTTATCAGGAAAGATTTTATATATCTCATTTTCAAAATCTGAATGACTAATTGGACTCGTAGACTTAATACTACTCCTTACCTTGTCTAATAAATCAAATACTGCATCAACTTGTTCTTTATTGGCATCAGATTCTAACATATGAAATACAAAAGGATTATTGTCCGGATCTACAAGTTCCATTAATAGTTTAATTTTGTGATTTAACTTAGTTATCTCTTTTTTTAGTTCGTTAATCTCATTCATAATGATTCCCTTATTTATTAGAATTACATTTTCAACATTAAATTGTAGTTAATAAAAACTTACTTGCCATATAACGGCGTTGCAAATAACTTGTCCGCCCCAAAGAGCAATGACAAGTATAACAACGAATTTATTATTTATAAGC
>JAUTBQ010192432.1:0-10234 GCA_032361185.1 Lepetodrilus ovalis | reverse complement strand
TTGAATGAATTGCGTTAAATAGTTTTTGAGTAATGGTACCAAACTGGTATCTATCATTCCTTGCCAGACTATAGTTCTCTTGTCGCACATCACTGTGCCAAGACACGGTACATTGAGCCATCATTCTCTGGCATGCTGATGAAATGTCGCCCATTTTCAGCAATCGGGGCTGACAGTAAGGATTGTCCGCCTGTCCAGACAGGTATGATCCACAGGCAGACATGTGAATTAGCGCAGATTAACAAGCCTTTTACCTACAGTTAAATATCCAATAGTGCACAGGGACAGGTGCCTCAAAAAGTTAATGTAGAGCCCTGGCAATGTCACTGTCAATAACCATTGGCACATTTTGCATACTGATATCAAATATGCATATTATATTAGTATGTTACTGGTATGTTGGAAGGCTAACCCAAGGTGCAATGTTTGTACAAATGTGTGTGAATTCGAGTACATATACACATTACAATCTGAACAAACCAATGTTTTACATATTTTATTTTACAAAAGAGTTTTCCTCAGTTACTATACTCATGGTCCATTTGTCAACAGATTCCAAGTCCATGACAATGCTCACTCTTGCTCACTCTTCCAAATTCTACGGACAGTTCACCATGAAAGTCAATATTGATAAAAATGGCAGTACGCATGTCTTCTTCACTCAATGTCTCTCGCACATCATTCTTCAGTCACTCTCTGATCCGCTTGATGATCCGAAAATCTCCTCTTCGTCCTTCTTCCCAGCAGCCTCTGCTTCGCTCTCGCTTGCTGAACCACGGTCGCTGCCACTGCTTGAGCTGCTACTGCTGCTGCTGCGACTGCGGCTGCTGGCACTGCCACTTCTGCTGCGAGATCTGCTACGAGACCGGCTCCTGCTTCCACTTCTGCTGCGACTGCCAGACTTGCTTCTACTTCTGCTGCGGCTACGACTTCTCCGACTGTCGCCCGATTGCACGCTTCGTCTGTCATCGTCGCTTTTATTTTCCTCGTCATCATTTTCTTTGCCACTGCCTGAAAACAAAACAGACTTGTTGACGTGCACACCACAACAGATACTGAACCAATCAAGTTTCCAACAGGCTTATGGTTGTTTCTGACATACGTTTTGATACCTTAGTTTAAGAATAGGCCATGGTAAGACAACTTTCTCTGCCACCAGGTGGTCAATACCCAAAAATATAGCCATATGTGTTATGAGATGGTGATAAACCAATTATAACAAATGGGAAGATGCAAACACTGATACTCGGGATATTTGGCTCTGAAGTCAGACAATTTATCACATTGACCTACTTTCCCACTAGGTACCTGGCAACTGCATTCAAATGTTCCCAGTACAGTGCCCCCTCGATATAACATGGCCCGATGCATCCCGGTTTCGGATATAACGCGGGGTCAGACGTGGATCCCATTTTTACTTTTGTCATTTCCCTGTAATATCGTATAAGGCGGGTACTACAACGCGGAAAATTGCCATGCCTGGTATAGGCTGAAATACCACTACCTATCCAAAGCTTACACAGATTTTGTAGCGTACAAAATAGTGAGAATCACTGCGTAGCAGAGGATGGTATTCGCCAGACTCTGGAAGTAATCGTAGCTCACCAGTTTCCTGTTCCACATTGCCCACATCAAACTCCTCTTCCTCTTCTTCCTCTAGTGGGGGCTCCAACATCAGTAACCGTGCATCCTGTACACACAAACACAGCAAATTCAATACACAGAACATACAAGCCACGGTAGACTAAACAAATGAGTGCATATTTGTAGAAAACTGTGCTCTTTTGTGAAAAAAATCAATCCTATCTTGTGTAAATGTTGAAATACATGTATGTAAATTTATGATAATTGCATGCTTATCTCCCATTAGATCACAGAGAATGTGATGATTCCGAGAACAATATAATTATGTGGCTTGTCAGTTTAGTGCAGGAGGAAACATCTGTAGCACTGAATGTTGCACCAAACCAAGGATGATAATTACATTGCCACAATGATGCCACGGTCCCAGGTCAGGATGTAAATGTGCAGTCTTTGTGTCTGGTCCAAACGTTTTACCATTGCGCTACCCACCCACACAGAAAGTCAATTTGCGCAAGAATAGTTTCCAAACTGGTAAGCTTTCAAATTTGACATATGCAAACCAAACAGAAAAAGTTTTAATGTTGGAGGCTTTGAGGAGACTGATAACATACCTGGGCGGACACTTCCTTCTCGTTGAGGTCTCTGTGTTTGACGATCAGTCTCGACTTCGCCACCTGCCCTCCTCCTGTCTTCCTCCTCTTACTGAGTCGCACCCTGAAATGTGGCAACAACACAAGACCAGTGTTAAGAAAATTAAGAGAGTAGTAAGGGGGGTCATTCTCCATAGGCTCAAGGTCAGTAGTGATAAAATGTAATTTGCAGGCAAACCCATCTTACTTTCCAAATGACCACAAGACCCCACTTTAAATTTGAACATTGAAGACCATCAAGATCTTGTTTCTACATTTACCATATTCATTCAAATATATTTTTTCTGACAAATAATGCAATCATTTATAATGATGTTAAGTTGGAAATATTGAGTAATCAAATGGTGGATATTACAAATCTCGAATCCAGCAATTATATATACAGCATACATATTAACATAAAAAGTAGTTAACCACTGTTGCAAGATGTCATAGGATAAAAACAGAATGTTCACCTGGTTTCCAGTTCATCGTAGTACACTCCATTTTCTCTGAACACAAAGAAGTATGTCTCTTCGTAACCCTTGGAGAGTTTGTTCTTCACATTCCAATTGTATTCACGCGCCAACATGTACTCATATCTGGGGACAAATATAGACCACACAAATTAACAATGACATTCACCATAGAACTTTGTATAAATTATCAAAATGACCCAGATAGTCAAAGGGAGATAATCTATACAGATCTCATTTCTTCACTTCGGTCGTATTTGATTCGCAATTGAGGGTGGAAAAGATTGTATGATCTGACCAATCAGATCATACAATCTTTTCGCTGACCAATCAGATCATACAATCTTTTCCACCTCGATTGCGAATCAAACACAACCAGGAGAGTTACACCCACTGGCTCTCTGAGGAGAGTTATGCCCCCTGACGGACTCACCCAATGACAGCAGCTTCTGTCGTTCTGCATTACGAGAGTCCCAGCAACACAAACTAGTCGTCTTCTCATCAGGAAATAACACTGGAAAAAAGTCATTAATACCATATTAAACCTCCGACATTGTACTATAACTTTCTAATATATGGCATGTCTATGGTAAAATGCAACAGTGATATTTTGGTATGCTAACTACTGTTTAGAAACCTCAATGAATATGGCAGCACAAGGGCAGGATCAAAGCCTAAGGCGTTGGGGTCTCGCTAATAATATGCCCACGCAAGAAGAACTGCCGTTTCTAAAACACAACTTGTTTTTATACACATAATGATACTCTGAAGTAATGCCCTTAATGAGCTTCTAATGCACATTTTACAGCATCACCTCTTACCAATGTTACCAACTTGACAAACTAAATTTAGAAAAGAAATTGACATTTCTATTCCATGTCATTAGAATTGCACTGCCAACTCTGCCCTAGGGTTATTAACACTGAATGTGGATCCGAGGCCACAAAACAATCACAGTGATACATGAGCCCTACTGTACATGTAAAAAAGCCAGTCGACTCTTGTAGTGTCTTGACCATTCTGTGGAACTGGACACTGGCCTGTGCTTCATGAAATGGTCAAACTATAGTCCGTGACATAAATCAGGGCCATGCTCTTGCTAAAGAATCTGATTACTTCCCCGACTACCAGATGCAATTTACTATGGCAGGAAATGATGTAAGCTACAATTTACGTCCCGACTACCGGAACAACCCCTTTGAAAGTACAGGCCTGGGTCGAGACGGCTACATACCGTAGTCCTCCGTGTGGTTGAACACGGCCTGGGTGTGGTGCTCCTGTTTGCCGGTGGCTCCAGCGCCAGTGTACATGATGAGACAGCGGTTTGTGGACAGCTCCCAGAGCTTCACCAGCGAGTCCTTGCCACTGGATAAGATGTACTAGAGGAGAGAACATGCACAGCTTGAATATAACATACCAGGGTCCAGTTGCACAACACTCTTGTAGGCTACACTAGTTCTAGGGACTTCCAACTGCCAGGGCTCGACAGTAAGGATTGTCCGCCTGTCCAGGACAGGTACAATTCACAGGCGGACAGGTGAATTAGCCCAGATTAACAAGCCTTTTACCTACAGTTACATGTTCGATAGGGCTCAGGGACAGGTGCCTCAAAAAGTTAATATTGAGCCCTGAACTGCCGTTACAATAATTGTAGCGCTCTCTTATTCCGATAGCCTACAAGAGCTTTGTGCAACCCAATTCCAATTGTAGAACTCCACAATTGGACTTGCGACTAATGTAGCTCTACAAGAGCATCGTGCAGGTTTGTACAGCATATACTGAATGCCGTACTAGATATTGTGAATGTTCTGGGCTCTCCAATATGAAGAGATGTCACTCAATAGGTAACCGTAACTCCATAGGACTACACCATTGCCACAGCTACTTCAGAGAGGTCGTGCTGGAGGACTTAGATTTGTAAATTTAAGTGAAAATGAAATGGGAATGTTAGTTATCAGCAGATTGTAAAAAATCATCAAAGATTAAGAAGATTTTCTTTTAAATTCTTATTAAATTGATATGCAAATAAATAAGTACATTTTAAAATACAACATTGAAGAGCATTATGTAAGTTTCTAGCTTGACTACCAATCCTCACTCCTTTCAGAGTAAAATATTTAAATCACGGAAAACAAACCTTGGAGTTTCTGGAGAAAGTGACAGAGCAGACCTCACTGCCGTCGTGGGCGTTCTTGAAGGTGTTGACACAGCGGTGACTGACGCCATCCCAGACCTTGATGGTGCCGTCCTTGGATGCCGTGGTGAACATGTTAGCATTGGGACTCCAGTTCACCTGCAAACACAACCAGGAATCAATATAATTTGTTAGAGGACACGTAATATCGTAGTCTAATATTATTAGCTGTTCAGTATATTATTTTTATTTTATTTAATTTTTTTTTGTAATGGAGTTTAGAGTCACTTTCTAGAAAGCTGATCACTAACATAGTCTTGTGGAAGAATGGGACTGAGGGAGGACGGCTATTTCACACTCACCGAAGACACTGGTCCATCATGTTGACCACTGGGATCTTGTGACACAAAACACTGGAATGTATTGACGTCATACAGCCGCACTGAAACATACAAAACTAAATTATTCATGGATATTACCGGTAGTATTAACTGGTAGAAATAATTTCAAATAGCACCATTTTCCTTTTGAATGATGAACTTTTCAATACGCCAGTGACATAAAAAATCGTCAACCCATTTTGTGTGTGGTGTGTGGATCTTGAGTTAGTAGATAAATAAGTAGTCAATTGATAGAGTGCATATCTCCATGTTAAATCATATTCAAAGCGGTAAACACTATATTATTGTTTACCTTAGTCAATTTACCCCTAGACCACTATGATCAGTAATATTTGGCCAAACATTTTCTTAAAATTTACCAAGATCTAAATAAACTGCAGGTTTAATAATTAAAAATCACTGTTCAAACATATCTGTGTAGTTCCTCAAGAAATTATTTACGAGAATTATGAAAAATACAATATTGAGACAGCATTGCCCTGATAAGTTAAACAAATTACGAGTGTGATAGTTTACAGTATATTTCCATGGAAACACGACTTACAAGTGGGATGTTCTGTTCCAACCAAGAGGAAATCTCCAGATGGATGGAAGTTCATACACCGAACTTTGGCAGCCTCCTGGAAAACACAAACTAAAATTGTGGCTGGTAGCTCACATAACAAATAGGTTCATATTAGAATATTTCGGAGCGCATGGCGTACACCTGAGATGCACTACATAGGTCATTATATGCTAGTATTGAAAATATCTTCTGCCATGTGCATATCATATTCTTATCTCAAACAAATGAAAATGGGTAACTGAGACTTTGAACTAGAACATGTCCAATAGGCAATGACATTTTATGTAAATTTATTCATTTATTTATTTATTTTATATATTTTGATTATCCTCAATGATAATCACTGTGAATGGCAACAAATGAAAGTATCAACGTACCTGCATGCTCTTGTAGGCCTTCTTCACGGATGGTTTAGAGAACTCAAAGAATCGGATGCTGTAGTCAGTACTACCAGAAGCCAGGATCTGATGATAGGGGTGGAAATCCATGCATGTCACCTCCTGAAACCAACACCCGAAATATTGTCATACCAGAACTAAGAATTGAACTAAATATTATTGTAAAATTACAGATCAAGCAGTCAAGCAATTCACTAATAAACACAATCGCAAATCGTTAATTTTGTGTCCACTCATCATGGTAGTTAACCTATCGCAAGCTGTCAGTTTCCCAGGTAGTCTTAGTACCTGCCTGTCAATCAGAATACAGCAACGAATAAAGTTGGACACAACTTTATTAGCCACATGGTAGGTGTCCGGTAAACAATATACAAGAGAAGCATAATGCAGGTGACAAGTTCATTTTCAGGAATAAATGATATTTTGAAACCACATTCATGGAAGCAAGATCGGGAGGAATATTCTGAATAAACGCATACATAAGCTTGACATTCAGTTCGATAGGGCGTGGTTTCCTCATAGGTCTATTGACCAATCTTGCAATCCAAAACACTGTGCAGTCATAAGTTGACATCATTCACATTGATCATAATACAGATACAGTGTCCTCTCGATATAGCGCTGAAGTTTGGGTCCATGACATAACCCCTGCCTTATAGTACCAGCCTTATACGATAGTACAGGTAAATAACAAAAGTAAAAATGGTATCCACATCTGACCCCGCCTTATATCTGAATCTGCTCTGTATCGAACAGTGTTGTTTCGAGGGGACACTGTATGTGGAAAATGTAGCTTGTTGCCCAGGGTATCATTTCACAAAGCTCTCTTATCTACCATGTCTACTAAGAGACTGGTAGCTCTCTATTTGCCGATAGCTAATACACTGCTAAGAGAGCGCTACCAGTCTCATAGCAGATAAGAGAGTTTCACGAAGGGATAGTATATTTGTGTAGACAAATGAATTGTAAAATCTTTTAGGTAAACATGTAATGTTTCACCATGAAATATGTCAACAAACTGTTCACAGGAGCGACAGGACGAGCGTTCCTCTTCAACCGTGTCGTCAACCTGCACTATAGCGAGGTGCAGGACCGCGTGATGTTGACAGGACGTCACATGGTGCGGGACGTGTCCTGCAAGAACTGTGATGCCAAGCTGGGATGGATCTACGAGTTCGCCACAGAGGAGAACCAGCGCTATAAGGAGGGACGCGTGATCCTGGAGCGAGCGCTCGTGACGGAGAGCGAGGGATTCGAGGAGCACATCAGCTCTGACAGCTGAACACCACATGAACGTGTCTGTCCGCACACTGGACAGTTTTCTATGATCTGCAACCATGGTAACATGTGCCGCGGCCACTGTATTCAAATCGCCATGGCGATACACCCGTCACTCAGGAACAGAGCAAGGTTGGAGGTTTGAGCCGAGACTAGCGACGAGACTAGCGATGTTAAACTCCATAATCACTCACTCACCGAGACTACTTATTCCATCCATCACATAGGTTTCTGTTACTTACAAGAACTGTATGACATAGCAAGATGCTAATGGTGCGAACTTGGGAGTTTGCTAAAATAGCAGAAAATAGCAGAATTATGTCGCAGATTATGTCAAAGTTGAGTAGTTAAATTCAAAGGTTGAAGGTCGTGACATGTGCAGCTGGGATTAGAATAGTTAGGTTTGATTTAGTTGTATCCATCATGATGCAAATATATGCCTTGCTGAAAACTAAATTAAGTTTTATTAATCATAGCAATCCTTCATTGATGAGATAAGTAATTTTCGCTTTTCATGTTTGATTATTTTTTAATTTTTAGTATTCAATATTGTAACTGGCTATTGTAATCCTATATGATTGTCCCATAAAAAGAAAATTAATGTTAAAATGTTTGCACCAACTGTTAGTGGAGCCAGATCTATGATGACAAGTTGGTTGTTTTTTAGTTATATTCCCTCCATTTCGAGATGCCCCATCATTTTACTGAAGTATTGTGTGTGCATATCGCTGCAGCTGACATATCGTATGGCTGGCATACCACACATGACCTGCACATCCCAAAAGGGTCAGACTTTAGTCCCGGCATAAATATTGGGTTGTGGGCCATGGTTGTACTAGAGCATAAAATTACATAAACCAAGATTTGTCCATGGACTACCGTTAAGACCATTTTGTGACAAGCAGGCATTGACAAAGTTAACATTGTATAACTTTCTATTAGTCTAAGCAATCCTACATGCCTCTAGTTGTCAGGGTGAGATGCTTGGAGCATTTATCAGGGTAGACTAGTGCCATCTTTACCCGCTGGGTGTGTGGATAGACATTGTTCCGATCTGCTTGAATTCTGCGTAAACTAGGTGTGGCTGGATGTGATATTAAGATGCTCCTACTGGTCTCGGCTAGCTGGGTACTTCTCGACACGTTTCTCTTGTTGCATAGGTTTAACCTTCTTCCTCCCAGAGACCCCCTCACAGGACAGCTTTGCTGACCAGCTGACAGTACTCCGGTAGGGAGTAGGTTGTCATGTACCAGTGTACTGTACTATAGCCAGCCAGATTGAATGGAGCAGTCACAATGTCGCATCACTCGCTGCCTATTCCACAAAGTCACATACCTACATATGTTTTCATACCAGGTGACTGTGTTTTTGCTGTACATACAAGCTGTAATCATCATGTAAACATATCCAAACAGTCTTAATTGTCTGACTGCAACAACTCGCTATAAATACGCCAGGCCTATATATAGATGGGAGTCCGTAATTTCGTACCCAAACCTCGATCGTACTCTCGATTTTGGGTAGTTTCGTACCCAAAAGTGATAGTAGGAACGTACCCTGCAGTAGTTTCGTCTTTTAGTACAATTTAATGTTCACGCTCAAATGCAAAATGTGAGTTGAGCATAAAATCGTACACAATATAGTTCCATCATTTCATGGCAGGAATTTCTCTCGTCAAATCTTGAGATTATCCCTCATACTCCATAAGTCAAGAAATGAAACAATATCCCTGGGATA
The DNA here is from genome assembly GCA_032361185.1 of Lepetodrilus ovalis. NCBI lineage: Eukaryota > Metazoa > Mollusca > Gastropoda > Lepetellida > Lepetodrilidae > Lepetodrilus > Lepetodrilus ovalis. The sequence goes on along the minus strand of JAUTBQ010192432.1, from coordinate 1,032 downwards.
TTTTATTACACTTCGATCATTTTATGAAACATTTTACGCTCTTGTTAGTCTTGTTTGTATGTTGAGACTTTTTCCTTTGTATTTATCATTGATGTATTTTGTAAATATACTTATATTGTAATTATTCATATATCTGGTGAGGAGGAGATAACATGAACTAGACCTACGAATTATTTTGTATATAAAATATATGTGGCCTTTCGGAAAAAAATGTCAATTTGGTTTGAAGAATCCTCAGTTACAGCATTGCTATTTATGAATGATGTGCCACAGGTCGACTTGGTGCCACCACTGTACAGCTTTCCTCTGACTGTAACATAAAACATGTACACAGCAATGTGTCATTTGAGAGTCGGTACTTCTGTGTTGAGGGTTATTTTGACTTTATAGTGTACACAGATACACACACACACACACACACACACACACACACTGACAGCGTGTGCACGCACATAGATGCATATGCACACAGACACACACACACACTGACAGCGTGCACACACACACACACACATAGACACAAATGCACGCACACACACACAGATGCACATACACACACACAACACACACACTAAGATGCATATGCACACAGACACACACATATATGTGCGCACACACACACACATACATAGGTGCACACACACACATACATAGGTCCACACATACACACACATAGGTGCACACAGACACACACAATGATGGAGACGGCCAGTCCAGGGTCCTACAGCAATATTCACTAGTCAGTGTCCACAGATATATATAGGCGCTGGGGAGGGTGTCCCATTCCTGAAGGTGTCCCAGACCTAGTAGAGAGGGTGTCCCAGGCCTGGAGAGGGTGTCCCGGACCTGGTGTGGGTATCCCAGACCTGGAGAGGTGTCCTAATGGTGTAGAGTTCTCCAGCAGGTGTACATGATATGTTTAACATACAGAGTTTCTCGTTCAGAATATTTGTGTACATAAGATTATATCTGTCCTACAACTGTAATTATACCCCTCTTCCGGTCTCGTTGCCATGGTTTCTTTTGTTCTAA
>JAUTBQ010192421.1:0-10234 GCA_032361185.1 Lepetodrilus ovalis | reverse complement strand
TACAGACAGAAACTCACCTCAACTGGTTTCTCTATCAGACAATTATCTACAGACAACCCTATTCTCCTACAGACAGAAACTCACCTCAACTGGTTTCTCTATCAGACAATTATCTACAGACAACCCTATTCTCCTACAGACAGACACTCACCTCAACTGGTTTCTCTATCAGACAATTATCTACAGACAACCCTATTCTCCTACAGAAAGACACTCACCTCCACCGGTTTCTTCTATCACACACTTCTCTACAGACAGACACTCACCTCGACTGGTTTCTTCTATCACACACTTCTCTACATATAAACATGTTCTCCTACAGACAGACACTCCCCTCGACTGGTTTCTTCTATCAGACACTTCTATCGGACACTTCTCTACATACAACCCTATATTCTCCTACAGACAGACACTCACCTCGACCGGTTTCTTCTATCGGACATTTCTCTACATACAACCCTATATTCTCCTACAGACTGACACTCACCTCGACCGGTTTCTTCTATCGGACACTACATACAACCCTATATTCTCCTACAGATGGACACTCACCTCGACTGGTTTCTCCTTCTCCCAGTCAGACAGCATGTCGCCGGTGCGAGACTCCACCATCTTGTCCTCAGAGACGATCTTCATCTGGAGGCTGGCCACCTGTGTCTGGATGGACGAGTCCTTGCGCTTCATAATGTCACTGAACGCGCCCCACTCGCCCTCGATGTTGTCGATGTACAGCCACGTGGCCGGGAACTGGAAGCGCTGACGCTCCAGGATACGCTGACCTTCCTTGTACATCTGCCGCCGGGGGATAAGATGCATCAACATTACAAAACAGTAATTTTATACCATTAATCTCATTTGTGTGTGTATTTATCCCAGAGGAATTAAATCTGTCTAAATGTATACAATCACAGATGGATAACCTATATAATGAACAAACGAAGCCATAACATATATGATAAATGAATATACTAAAGCTCTAATTCAATCTAAGACAACTTTTCGTATCTGCGACTATGCACTAAAGTGTGCAATTATTACTATTACTATGTGTCCTACTATTACCACTATTATTATTATTGTTATTATTGTCAGTGAACATACTCACATCGACCTGCTTCTCCCATGATTTCACTTTCCTCTTCAGTGACTGTACATGTGTGATCAGACAGACGGCGTCTGATGTGTTGGCCGTGTCGATAGACTGCTGCTCCAGATCTGTACGTGACTGAAACAACAGATTTGACGTGTTACGTCAAGGTGAACAAACTTCTAAAAACCAACCAATGGCAAGAGTAAGGTCCTCAGTGTCATCGATCAGGTACCTGAACTTCGGTCAAACGATTTTTCTATGATCAAAGTTCAGGTAGCTGGCCAATGACCGAGGATCTCCTCTGGGACTCTCGTGGGATGTGGGGACGTCTAAACGTAGAAAACCCCTTTCCTCCATGTTGTTAAGCCTCTTTCATGTGAGAATAGTGCAGAAGTACGGTAATGAAGTTTGCATCAAGCGTTACCTTGGAGATAGCCGTGTGGAATTCTGCCATCTCGTTGCCAAGGAGAGTTCCGAACTTGCTGAGAACCTCCTTATGCCACGAGTCGTACTTCAGCGTCACCTTCGACTGGACCTGAGCGCAGAACAAATGTCACAAATTTTGGACGAGAACATGTTTCTTGCACACTTATTTCTTAATATAATTAATAGTATACTTCATTATTAATTTATTAACATTATTTTTTTCATTATTATTTCATTATTATTATTTTTATTATTTCATTGTTATTATTTATTATTTCATTATTATTATGTATTAGTACATTATTAGTATTGTTATTATTATTATTATTTATTTAATTATTATTACTTTTCTTATTTATTACCATACATATTGCAGTGATAAAACACCCACCTTTCCAAACTGAACAACAATGGGTCCAATTTCCTTGTTTGTCTCGGATGTGTCAAATGTTTTGCGGGATGATCTGCAAATAGGTATAGCAGTAAGAATATCATATTTAATAATAAAATGCAATTGAAAACCACTCTTGATAACCAACTTTCAATTACTTACATGGTGAGTGAATTGTTGCTTATATTCATTGTAGGTTTTTATTGATCGATTGAATTATTGCTTTACATCACAGCGGGAATATCTCACCCATAGACGACAACATTTAGAATATTTTACTTAAATGGAGCAATTGAAAATCACTCTTGATGAAAGGAAATGATATCTACTTCTTGAATAATACAAAAAGAAGCATTGATAGTCAGCGAGTTCTGGACGTACTTGATTTCCTCCAGTGTTGACATCCACAGCTTCATGCTGTTGCCTAGACGACCGTACAGAACATCAGGGTTCAAATCCCACAGAGACTGGTATCTCAGCCACACCTGTCAAAACAATACGTCAACGCTCAAGTCTGCTCGGAGAAATGCGTTCCTGTGTCGCATGATGTAAATTAAAAGCTTTGGTGAAAGTGATATTTATTCAATTAATTTAAAACAAATTGAAACTGTGGTTTAGAACGTTAAGAAATTTTAATTAATGTAAATGTTTAGAAAATCTGTCGACTCTGCTCCACATTCTACTACTGTTATCTTAAAACCCACTCTATATATTCTCAAAACAATCCCCACATAAAATATCAAAACAGATATATATATACACGGACCGGAATATATAAATATTTTTCAATAATAAAAACAAATGATAAACAAATAAATAATAGTGTGTATTATTGCCTTACATTGCAGTGGGGATCTTTCACCTATACGTGATGATTAAAAACAATATAGTAAAAAAAATTTAAAAGGCATCTTTTTTTTTTATCGCCAGCAATGACGTCGTCGGCAATGTTGCACTCACGTTGACGTAGTCCTGGAAGGCCTTGACGACCTTGTCGATGGCAGAGTAGGAGTCCTCCAGGATGATGGTGCCACCGGGCAGTTTGGTCAGGACGTTCCTGTAGGTGGAGTCGGCGTCGGAGGAGTCTGCTACGATGCCAACCTGCAGACGGAGAATTTGAGAGAGATTTGAACTCGGTACCTTTTGCTCCGAAGTCCAACGTTCTACCACTGAGGAAATGAATAATATAAATATTATTTTGTAGGGAATGGTAGGAAGTTTAATATGCATCAATCGAGTAAGTTTACGAGGAGATGGTGATAGTATTGGATGTGTTGGTATTGAATGTGGTGGTATTGGATGTGGTGATACTGAATGTGGTGGTATTGGATGTGGTGATACTGGATGTGGTGGTTCTGTATCGGGTACCTGGTATCGCGAGTGCTGGAGGCGGGGCAGACTGGTGATGACGGCCTCCCAGGCAAACAACTCCTGCATGATGCTGAAACGTGCGTCTTCTATCGGCGGGCTGACGTAGATCAGCTGATTGGTGATTCGGAGTTCATGGACAAGGCGCTGTTAAAATATACAAGAACAACTATTACATGTCACAATATACTCAACAAAACTAATTAAGGGCCAGTAGCTTTTTCAAATACATTTAGCTTTATATTATTTCAACAAGGACAGATTTCCAAATATCTACATGTTTTATGCAGTCTTCAAGAAGTAGATCAAGACCATTGTCTCTAAATTGAACAAGAGACCATTGGCTATAGGGGTATAGACCATTGGGGTATAGATTTTCAAGATTTTCACAATTAATTGAACTTGAGAACTTGGGCTCTAAATTATGTTAATCTACCACTTAATTTTAATTTTCCAAAATAGACTTCACTCATTAATTGCATTAAAAAATGTACTTCCATGTATCTAGACATTATGCCGATATTCTACCGAGGCTGACCTTGATGTTGGGTTCACCGCCAGGTTTGTGAGACGGCTGCTTGGGTTCGTCGGTGTCCATGGAGTGGTCAACGTCGTCCGCCTTTGTGTCCAGCAGACACTCTGTCCACGCTTTTAGTCCGGCCTGTAGACGGCCAGCCAGCTTACACTCCACCTGCCACAGATAACCTTACTGTAGACTGTACAAACAACCTTACTGTACAAACAACCTTACTGTAGACTGTACAAACAACCTTACTGTAGACTGTACCAATAACCTTACTGTAGACTGTACAGACAACCTTACTGTAGATTGTACAGATAACCTTACTGTAGATTGTACAAAGGTTATCCATACAATCTATAGTAAGGTTATCTGTACAGACAACCTTACTATAGACTGTACAGACAACCTTACTATAGATTGTACAGATAACCTTACTGTAGATTGTATCTACTAAGTGCATGAAGCTTATTGTTGGAGAGACTACATGACCCATTTTGTTATAACATAAGGACTCAAATTGACACATTCCATACTATTTGTACAAATATAGAACCTACAATTCCAATATTCATAATGTCCCATTTCTGAACATATTATAGAATAGAGAATGGATAGAGTAAATTAAATGTAGGAAGTACCAGATTTACAGATTAATTACTAATATTTCAAAGTACTGGACTCAAGTTTATGAAACATTTTTGACAAAGATTATATGCTCAACAAATCTCCAAATCAAAATTTGAGCTTGAGCATGAAATTGCACTCAAAACATTTCACAACCTCTGGGCCCGATCTTCCACCCACCTCTTCGTCCATCTTGGCCACCCACTGAGGCAGGTTGGAGTACGAGTGGAGACTGAGATTGTCGATGGACTTCTGGATCTTGTTGAGGATCTCGCGGAACTTGGTGGCGTTGTAGCCGCACGTCTCCAGACTCCTCAGCTCCACCTCTATCTCCTCCTCCATCACCAGCAGGTCGTCCACCTGCAGCAGAACCAGTCCGTACAGGATACTCAAACCAGTCACAGATAGTCTACTAATGCAAACTGGACGTGCTATTTATAGGATACACAACCCAGTCGCATAATACTAATGCAAATTGGACGTGCTATTCATAACATGTATTATTTTCTTATTTAATTCTTAATTATCATGTATTTATTGCTCAACATTGGTGCAGGAATGTTTCACTAGACTTGACTAGAGTTACCTTCTCCTTGAAGCTGAAGACGGTGTCGGCCAGTCTCTGAACGTACGGGTCCAGCTTGTATGACTCCCATACCAGACTGCAGCCCTACAACAATGTTACAAAGGGCCACATTCAGAGGATGATATTAAAAATACTACAAACCACCTAAAATTTCAATAATGATATTGTTAACATATCATTTTCGGAACTACAGACTGGAAAATACATTAAAAAACAATAAATTAAAATAAATTAAATTAACAATTAAGAAAATAAGGTCAAACTAAATATTATTGAGTACGATTTCATGCTCAAGTTCAAATTTTATATGTGGATTTGTGAACATTGTTAAGCATATTATCATACTACAAAGAAAACCATTTTGACAAGTAGACAAAATACAGAATCTTACATATCATCGTTGTTTGAACAAAAAGCACTGCTGAGAATTGATTTTACCTCAGATATGAGGCCCTGTACATCTTTCCGGAGTCCAGCCACCAGCAAGGTAATAGATGGCTTGCTCTTAATCTGTAATAGATACAATAACACTATAGAAACGATCAACAGAACTGAGACATCACAACACTTTATACAGTAGTTATGAACACATTATGATTCACTATTCACTATAAACCAGCAAACAGTACAAGCTTCTTTTATCACTAGCAACATTTAGTTATTCTACATCAAATCAGAGGCAATACGAGCTGTTTAAATATTATGGCTGTGAATAATCTAACATGCTTTTATTGATGTTGTTGTATATATCAGAGTCCAATTTATGACCATTAAAATTTTTTTTATATTTAAAAGTCATTGTGACCATGGATGGATGCCATCAACATGGTGACCTGCGACCTACCTTCTCCAGGGTGCCGTTATACGTTCCCAGACTCTCCATCAGTGAGATGGCGAAGGGATACAGCTGGTTCGCCTGGTGAGCCTTGTTCACGATGGTCAGTGGCACGCGGAACCCCAGCCATCTCAGGTTGCGCACCTACAGCCAAAACATTATATCAGTCTGTGTTGGGAGTCAGACATGGCTACAGACGATTGTCATTTTAGCGGAAACCCAGTCCAGGGCAAATAAATAGACCCCTGGCCATACGTAAATTAACTTGATCGTTGTTCAGTATATTGGAGCATAATGACGTACAATTTACACTTTCGTCTCTGAAACCGGATAACCGTTGTATTGAGTTAAATTCTATAGTAGGAAATCTGTACTGGTTGAAAGTTGACCGGTTAGCGGAGAAACCGTAATAACAGAGATCGTTATCATGGTGTCTGACTGAAATAGGATGATGGTGAAATGATGGTGAAAGGCACTTACTTCCTTTGAAAGCTGGATGATTTCTGTTTGAAAGTTGACGATAAGTCTGAGGACACTGCCTTTGCCAGACTGTCGAGTGCTGACAATTCCAAACACTTTGCCAGTCACATTCAATGGACGATTCTGAACCTGGGAACAAAGTCAAAATATTGATACAGTGTACGATAAGACATCTTTTTCCAGAGAGAACACTATTTACTAAAGTAATATTTATACCCAATCTACAAAACTTTAAATACATAATAATTAAAAGATTATATACAGGCTAAGTCCAAAGACGTGTCCTTCCTAGAGAGTGGTTTATAATTTTACGTCAGAAGACCTACTTTTCTGGTCCAGTCGTCAAACAGCTCCTGTGTGTTGAGCTTCATTCGGAAGCTGTCTCCGTCGTTCTTCAGTTTCTGTCCCTCCACGTGACTTTCCCAACCCTTGCCTAGCACGTCCTCCACGCGATGCATGTACGCGTTCAGCTGACGCTCGATCTGAAACACCACCACCCACACGTGAATCTTGCATGTCGACTCAGGAATAACAATAACAATCAAAATTGCATTTATATAGCAATCAAAATGGATCATAAGATTTCAAGACTATGAGGCAACAATCAGCTAGAACTCAATCAGAAATACAACCCAAAGTGAATCTCGCACATTCATTCAGGGATAAAAATTGATTGTAAGATTTTGAAGACTGCGAGTTGAATCGTGGAAAGGATATTGCCGACATGAATGAGAGCCAGGTATTACCTGTCGGGCCCAGATGATGGACCCAGACACCGGGGGCAGATCTCTGGCCTTGCTCATCCTGCACGCCTTGCTGTGAGCGTACTGAACCTGGGAACAAAAACATAGAAACGTGTAGAAATTCACCAACACAGCACACGAATACAAGCAAAGATACCAAAATCTAAAGTGACAAAGTTTACAATCTTTCTAAAAGAAAAAAAGAAAATCAAATAAAATAAATTATTAAAAAAAGAAAATCAATAATATTAATAATAATAACAAGTTTATGTCTCGCGATGATCAAAAGTCACTGTCAGGATGTAATTCTTAACCAAAGACTTCAATTACATTAAAGAAACTTAAATAATTATTATGTCCACTACCATAATCTACCATTACCATTACCACTACCAATACTATCACCACTACACCTATTATTATTATTGATCATAATAATAAAAACAACAATAATAAAGTTAATGTCTAACCTTGAACTTCTCATGCAGACTCTCAATGTCGTCCTTGACCCGCTGTATGAGCTGCGTCTGGTACTCCCGGATAGCGCCGCGGATGTGCGGCCGCACGAACAGTGCGTTGAAGCGGGAGAAGATGCGGAACATCTCATTGGCGTTCCTGGCAGTGCCCAGCTGGTCCCTCAGTCTGGCTGTGATCCTGGTCTCCACGCGGTCGATACGTTCGTCGTACCTGGACAGAGAGGTATCAACAATTGTTAGAAAACGAGCCTATTTTTATTTACCATTACATCGAGGTTCGTCATTTAATGCTCGTCACAGTGGGAATATTTCACCCATTGGCTACGATAATTTTTGTTAAATATACATGTAGTTATTAGAAAGGTAAACCATAAACCTTAAATTATCAATGCTTGTTTTGAATTATTTCTTGAATTTTAGTTTAGACAAGACAAGATTTATTTCAGAATTGCAGGCCTCCTGACTGAGTACATAGAATGTAACATATATTTGTTGCATACAGTGCCCCCTCGATATAACACATATTGATGCACCACAGATTCGGATACAACGCGGGGTCAGACGTGGATCCCATTTTTATTTTCGTTATTTACCTGTAATATCGTATAAGGCGGGTACTGTCATTGAGCCCAACTTCAGCATCATATCGAGGGGGACACAGTATTTTTCATATTGGCAAAATTATGGTGTGAAGTTGGAAATGGAGAAGTAAGTACCTCTTGATGGCCGCCTCCCAGGCGTCGGTTCCGTCCTTGGACACCTCCAGAACGTCCACCTCCTTCACGTTCTCGTATGCCAGGTTCACCTCCTGTGTGACGCGGACATACACGAGTTAGTTCATCATCTCCATACACATAAATACTAAACTGGTGTTGTGAATGCATTGACACACCTGCCGGCCATTCAAGTAATCAAAGCTCATCAGTAGTGAAAAGTTTTAATGATCTCGGGGCCATGTATTTCCGTGCAATAGGAACCCACCTCGATGGCGTTGGCATCGGCGGCCTCATCTACGACCTGTTCTACTTTGGGTTCGGGTTCTTCGCCCATCGGGGTACCAGCGCGTCCCTTCGACATCGCCGGGCGCAGCACACGCATGATCACCTGACGCAGCTGCTCATGTTGGCGACGGAATCTGCAAATGCACGAGCAAATTAGTTCCTAGGTTCTGAATTAGTGCATAAGATTACTACTGCTGGTATGTCTCCAACATGTGATAAGAATCTGACAAGGTCAAATACTAGTCATATTCATCGAGGCAATTCTAGCACTATACCTTTACCTAAAGCCATATCCTCGCTTTACAAGGCAAAGTGACTGAGCTATTGCTGAACACTACAGTGAGAATGTAACTCGTACAAGGAAATGTAAAGGCAGTCACTAACTTCCTCATGTGTTCCAGACGGGCCTGCAGCTTCTTGTGGGCGGGGTTAACTCTCCACACCATCCGCAGATGCTCCTCCCTCTTCTTCTTGACCAGGTCGCGTAGCATGCCCTGCAACTTGTCGTACTCATCATCCCATGTACCGAACACCTCGAAGCTTGCGCTCAGCACCTGAAGGGGGGCAAATGTAGAAATAAAAATGCTCACATCGACGAGTTTAGCACTTAATTTGTTAAAAAACATTAAATTCATAATCAAATATCATCTGTAATTAGTCTAAGTCAACTTTTCAAATCACGTTGCCCCAAAACGAACATCATAGTAAAGGTGCTGTTTTTACTTGTTATTGTTTTATTCACCAAGCGTGTTATTTCTAATATTTCTTTTTAGATTTTTACTTTGATTCTTCATGATTTGTACTGAACACATAAAAAGAACTAACCTATATAGGCTTACGTACAGTTCTCCATTTAGTGTTATTACTCAAAAGCATTTCCCAAGTTATTGTTTTTTTGTACCATATAGTGAGCTTAGTATCACGATACATATATTGTGGGGTACATGTATCATGGCAACAGCAGTGAATATGTAATTTATTATTTTACAGAATCTGGAGTCAAATTTTGAGCCATCAAATTCATAGCAGAAAAAATCTTGAACACACTACATGCTCTTGATGTGAAGATTCAATCATAACTGCAGTGGGTTGCTTACTATAAATATGTCTGGAAGACTAAATACAAACCTTTTCAAATTCATCATAGGGAATATGCATCAACCTCCTTGTTCCAAGAACCTGCAAATTGTAACAAGTCCGTTGAGATATGTTATTCAATTTCAAGGAGCATGGTCAGTGTTAAGACTTACTATACAATACAATTTTAGTGTTCAATTTAGAAAGGGTAAATAAAAAATAAAAAATCAGTAAAATATAATAAACATAAAACATTTTATGTTTTACTCTAAAATAAAATATACATAAATAAAGAGTATGTCCTTAATACAAAGCCATACAACAATTCAATTGCAATGTATCTGGATTTAAGATTTATGAAAAAATTAATCCTGTGTGAAATTGCATGCTCAATTTTTGCACACAAATCCCCATAACATATAAATTGAAGATAAAATCCTATCCTATCTGGCATCCTAAGAGTTAGTGGTTATAGGTAATACTCTACCAATTAGTGGAACTAGTGGTTACGCCAGTCGAACGTACATAAGATTGGATATAAGATTGGATTTGCAAGCCAGGGATTGGTTGAAATTTTGAAAGCACTTCATATACTATGGATAATATGCCTGGTA
>JAUTBQ010192410.1:0-10234 GCA_032361185.1 Lepetodrilus ovalis | reverse complement strand
CACACACACACACACACACACACACACACACACACACACACACACACACACACACACACACACACACACACTGTATACCTACCTGACCCCATTTACCTCAAGCAACACCAGTACCACGCCCAAACCACACCCACCCTCCCACTCCACACACAGTTACTCACCTCTTGTTTATCCACCCTCACGTCACCCCACACTAGTGTCACCCTGCCATTGTCCACCTACCACCCTCCATTCAAATCTTCTACTAATGCATGAGACATATTTCTTCACCATTATCTTACCAAATACACGATTATCTTATCAAATACATCAACAAACATAGCATTTACATTAGGCCTAATTCCTGTATGAGTGGCAGCCACATACTTTCTCACCTGTTCTCACCTGTACTCACCTGTAATTACCTATAATTACCTGTCCCATGGCTTCTACATTCCTGATACACCTGGAACTATTGTCAGTTATCAGAACATTCCAATGAACTGGCCGATTTGTCCACTTTTATATCAGTTTGAACTATGACATTTATTAAATTTACACTATGTATGAGTGTCATGTTGTGTTAAGTTTTGTTTGTTTGGTTATCAGTTCAAATAAGAAATATATAAATTCCGAGAAAAAATCTTTGACTTTTGAGGTTTAGTTATTGTTAAGTGTTCTTTCTAGTATATGTTTTTAGCAGGAATTCTTGTAGATTTTCGACATAAAAGTTAATTTTTACATTCATGTAACAAGATATTTCTATGTCAAATTTTATATAATTCTCCTGAATAATTATGGTAAAAGTGATAAATAATGGCTTTTTAGCAGCTCAATTATATATATACAGATGATGTATTGCGAGTTATATTTTTGCTAACATTTGACATTGAACAATGGCATTGTTGTCACTTGCTCCAGTCTACAAAGCGTTCCACAAAGTTTACATTCGAGTGTGAAGCAACATTTCGAAGTTGTAAAACCTTCTAAGTAGGAGTTAGAATTATGACTTATTACTCCGTGTTATCTATTCCAGGCATGTGTCCAATAGCTTTAGCTGTAACTATTAAAACTACATCTGTGCCTCTTTAGGTGCCGAGGGATGAGTCCATTTCAAAGAGGGGTGAAAAAAGTTACACAAAAACGTCATTAAAATCCATTTCAAACTGGTGCATGTTTCAGCTAGGCGAGCGTTCAAACGTACTAATAGCCTCACGTTCCCTGGAGACTGAAACCTGAAGTCAGGTCTTAAAAGGATTTTAAAAAAATGTTCCGTTAAATTAAAGGAGGGAATTTTGTAAGCCGACCCCTCAGTGCCAAAGTAGGCCGTTCCAGGTGGGGAGAGAGCACCTTTATCCCGCACGCAGCCGTGTGAAGTCGGGCGTATTGTCAGTCCGTGTGTCGGATAATGAACTCACGGGGAGCACGTGCAGTAGAGTTAGCACCGCAAGGAGATAAATACCCACAATTCAAAGACCTGATTTTTTTTTTTACGGGTGAGCGGGATTGCCCATCCAACAAAGAATTCTGGTCCCGAAATTGAGTTTTAATTAAGTCAAGGTGCAAGCATCGGGGATGTGTCTCCAACTATTGTTGTCAGTAACTGGGTCAAGTTCTTGTCTTTTTTCTAGAAAAAAATCCCAACATGTTTCAACTCTTACCAAAGTACAAGAAACATACTTGCATTTCCAACAATTTTACTCAAATTCCAGGTCAAATTCTTGTCTGTTTCTAAAAAAAAAAGTGTTTCAACCCCTTTGTTAGATTTGAATAGTAAATTGATGGTGAATAGTTGTGAATAGTTATTCACTGTAGTGCCATTCTACACGATCCCATGTAGGGAATTCTATTGATTTCTGGGATGTAAATTGATTGTTCTTATAAATAAGCCACTGTAAGAACTCTACACCACGGAGGTATCTATCAGCTGTTATCAGCTCAAATTCCCACAATCTGGCCCACATGAAAACCCCAGACAATTCCACCAATTTCTACTACTGCCATCGGGATAAGTTTAGTACCAGACAGAGAAAGTCGGCCAATGTGGAACTTGGCGGTAATGGTTGATAGTCAAGGCAGCGTATGTGACACAGGTTTATTGCTACCATCGGAACAGTCCACAGCGATGAGTAGAAAACAGTAACGTTCAGTGCTGATCTGTAGAGAACAGTTCTCACTCGACCCACACCAATGTTAGAACCAATATTACTACTGGCCCACACCAATGTTAGAACTACTATTGGCCCAAGCCAATCGTAGAATTACTACTGGCCCACACCAATGTTAGAATTACTGGTGGCCCACATCAATGTTAGAATTACTGGTGGCCCACATCAATGTTAGAATTACTGGTGGCCCACAGCAATGTTAGAATTACTGGTGGCCCACGCCAATGGTAGAATTACTACTGGCCCACACCAATGTTAGAATTACTGGTGGCCCACACCAATGTTAGAATTACTGGTGGCCCACGTCAATGTTAGAATTACTGGTGGCCCACGCCAATGTTAGAATTACTGGTGGCCCACACCAATGTTAGAATTACTGGTGGCCCACATCAATGTTAGAATTACTGGTGGCCCACACCAATGTTAGAATTACTGGTGGCCCACCCCAATGGTAGAATTAGTGGTGGCCCACAACTATGGTGGAACTACCACTGCCCCACATCAATGTTTGAAGTACTGCCCCACATCAATGTTTGAAGTACCACCACCCACACCAATGATAGAATTACTGCCACTGCCATATCAAAGTCAGAATTACCGCTGTGTTCGCATAATTAACCAACTGTGGAACCAAACACCGACACCGACACATTTTAAAGAGGAAGTAAGTTGAGTTTTCTATTTTCCAGAGTTCTACGGTCAGCTGAGTTTTAACGAGCCCGTAGACGCTAATCGTGTTCTGAGAGGAAGTGTGCAGGGCAGATCACGTGTAGGAAGATCCAACAGTTGCAGTGTGGGATAGCTTGAAAGAAAACAGACCGTTGGCGCTCTGGATATTCCTGCTACCTCTGCTGCCCATTGAGAGTAATTAGGTGCAGCATAGATCCGGCAAAAGCAAACAAGGTAAGCCTTTATACTCGTGTATGTGGCAATTATTCAACTTTCAGAGAATTAGGAGATTTATTGAGCGTTAATAGGGTGTTTCGTTTATTACCAAGACTGGTCATGCAGTGTGAGGAGTTTGTGTTACTCTCTGTGTGGAGAATAGGCAAGCTGATTGCATGATGGCATCAGATCAGTGATACATGCTTACTTTAGAAACGAGTAGTTGGCATGAGCATTTCTGGTTGATGGTTCATATGTTGAATATATCATTGTCATGCATCCAAATTGTCTAGATAACTAAAAGGTTGGTATTTTTTGTTAAATAAAATTAGAGAATATTTAAACATTTTGTCGATAACACAATGAATAGGTATGGGTGAGTCCATACCTAAATGTGCATTGTTGCTGTTGGAATCAAAACATGTGTTCCTACATTACTTCCTTCCCACCATCTTGGTGTCGAACGCTTACATAAATTTCAATTGTTTTCTTAACTCTATACATTGTCCTTCATGCCGAGGAGAGAAATACACAAAGTATTTGTTGACAATAGATGTTGAGATTGTCCGTCTCTGGTGCCAGTGTACCGTGATCATATATATTCCTGCTGTTATGACAGTGACAGTGTCGGTGTGACGGTGTCAGAGTGACATTGTCAGAATGTCAGTATAGAATTTAAGTCAGAGTGACACTGTTGGAGTGACTGTGTCATAGTGACAGTGTCGGAATGACAGTGTCAGAATGGCAGTGTAGGAATTTAAGTCAGAGTGACACTGTGGGAGTGACTGTGTCATAGTGACATTGTTAGAATGGCAGTCAGAAATGTCAGAATGGCAGTGTCCGAATGATATTGTCAGAATATCAGTGAAGGAATTTAAGTCGGAGTGACACTATTGGAGACACTGTGTCAGAGTGACGGTGTCGGAATGACAGTGTCTGAATGGCAGTGTCAGAATGACAGTGTCTGAATGGTAGTGTCGGAAGTGTCAGAATGACAGTGTCAGACAGGTGTACAGAATGTCACAGGAGTTGCAATACGCACCACATGTTCAAACATTTACAAGAATAGTCGACTTCCTGCATTATATATTCGGGTTCCTCGAAGACCATAGCCCTGAGCTAGTAGACTACTTATTTCACTTAACGGTACTTTTGGGAGTGCTCCTCTAGTGCCGGCTAACTTCCATCAGATGAATTCAATGTCCATATAATTGTTTCTACCTTTACAGAACTTTGTAATGTTCCACTGGAGACCTATTACCATGATAAAGAATTTCAATAAAAGTACCTTTTTAGAAATTCAATGTACAAGTAAGTTTTAAGAAATGAAATGTAAGTAGGGTTTAAGAAATTCAATGTTAGAAGGATGGTTAATAAATGACAAGAAAGTTAGGAAGTAATTTTTTTGTGATTCTTTGAAAGTTTGTTTAGACTATTTTATCCTCACTTTGACTGAAGAATAGGGGCTTGAAATGGAACTTTATAATTACAATTCATCCAACAGTGTAATAGTTATAAACAAAAAAGGCCATACATGTGTATTGAAGGAGACTTGACAGAGTCTGAGGGGTAGAGGAACTTGTTAAGAAGTTGTTGTTAGTTAATGTTGTTAGTTAATGTTGATGTATTTCATCTTAGAATTGCCAGTTTGTAGTAAAAACACCTTGTTTTTCATTCTGTATGTTCATTTAATTTATTATTTAAATTTTTTTTAATTATTTGTTTTTGTGTTTTTAGAGTGGGTTGGGGAGTTGGATGGGGTGTTGAGTGGAGGAGGGTTGGTAGTAAAACCACCTTGTTTTTTCATTCTGTATCTTCATTTCATTTATTATTTTCTTATTTATTTTTTAAATTTAATTCTTTTTGGGGTGGGGGGTAGGTGGGTGGGGTGGGGCGTTGGATGGAGGCGGGTTAGGGGGATTGCACACATTCGTAAAATAGTTGCACACATTTGTATGGGAGAGTGTCGGTGCCAATTGAATAAGAACTGTCTGGTCTATGTCATTCTAGCTTCTATTTCTAGTACTACATCAGTGGGCTTGTATGCTATGAAACTGATAAAATATAGAAGCTCTCAAGTTTGAGAATGCCGGTCTATTCATGTTAATGCAATATTAGTGCTTCCCTTCCCATTTTTCTAATTATCGACATGAATATTCACGAACCCATGCTGCATAGTGTTCCTTTTAGTGCACATAATCGTGTAACTTTCTGTATACCTTGATGAGAAATCAAACTTTTATCAGTTTTTAAGATCTTCTAGACATTAGCCAAATGTCAAATGATCAAAACGCATAAATATGTTATGAAGTTCTGTTTAATGGCCATGCTACAAAAGTAGGGATGACAACATTGATATATTGACAAAAGATATGTTATCCAATATGATTGAAATCGTAATGTCCTTTGGAAAGTTATTCAGTAGATGTATATAGCATACTTTTCTAATAAGTGTGTATGGTTATTTTACGTCTCTCTGGTGAAAGATTTGCTCAGTAATTTTCCATACACGCAGCTGTTCATTGTCTGACAAAATGCTTGTAGCCACACAACTGCGGTCACATCTGCTAGCACCATAGTTTACAATGATTTTTCAAATCTTGATTGCAAATTCAGAATTCTGAAATTATTTAACCAAAAACGTAATGAAGTTTAGATTGCACATATTTCAACGCTGACAGCTTTGTCTAATGGATATACAAGTTGGAAGGATTTACGGCATTTTAATTCTTCTTTGTTAGTTCAAAATGTGTCATTGCTAACTATTCAAATGCTTTTTAAATGTTTCAAAGCCAAATTTTTAAAACCTCCTTAAGAAATGAAAAGTTTAAAAGCCAAATTTGTACACCCTCCTTAAGAAATGCATAAAATTTCGATATTTTTTCCATGATTGTATTTTGACATAATTGCTAATGCTTACCCTCGGTTTTTGTCACCATTTTAATGAATACATAATGAAGAATAACTTCAGCTTTATGTTTTAAATGTCATATAGATTAAAAGTTTAATGCATTTTGCTGCATAGTTTTTCACATAATTTGTAATTTAAATAATGAATAAAACACAGTGAATTCCAGGCACTCATATTAGTCAAACACGTCCATCACAATTGAATGTTTTCTCATTAATTTGTAACTGTACTTATCAAGGTGGGGTTTAGACAATTATTTTTCCTCCTGCATTTGTAGATCTACGTGATAATATTAAATCATAAGAGACATAATTTGTGCATCACCGAGTGCATACAGATCTCAAGAAAAATGTTTATTTTCGGAATAGAAATATTTACATAAAGCTTCTGCCCTTGCACATGTTCTCACAGTGCATGTTTGTGTATTTTTTTTGTGCAAAGCAGAAGGTAGAATATTAACCATTCTGTAAGTTCAGCATTGACTTTCTGTATATATTGCGGCTGTAATCTTGCGAATCGCGCCATCTGGTATGAATTAAACGCTAGAGATGTTTGTCGAATTGATACATGATTTGCGTTCATAGCTGATGGAATTACAAGTCTAAATGGAGAGATGTAAGATTCCTGCTTTGTGGATGAAGATGTAAATGTTCTACACTTGAAAACTCGGTTATATCTGTTAGGAAATTGCGAATTAATAAGTACCACATGTCTCGTTATGCAGACAGAGTTATCTTTCCTTGTTAGGCCAATCAGAGTCATTTTATTGTTTGTCATGGTTATTTTTGTTAATAGTGGGTGGGGACAGTGTCAATAGTCAGAAGAGGAAAGCCAAGTATCTTAATTACTTTAATGAATATGAGAACAAATTTGAATTTTACGTTCATTTATTTACATGACTGCTCTTGAACTGCTTGAGTGAGTTAATGCATCTGCAGTGGGTTAATAACTGTACGGTGTATGTTTACTGTCTCCCTAGTAGTAGACAGGTGTCTCGGGATTGGATACTCCTCAGGGAGTTGCATCTGATGCGTACACATGTCAGGGATGTGGCCACCCACAGGTTTTCAGAGAAAATAGACACATCGTCATTCTTGAGAAAAATAATCTAGATTACTTGATCGGGGCTTGCCTTGCAAACAAAATTCTCCAATTTCTTTTATTACCATGTCTTAAATATATGTGGCAATATCTGTCTGAGATGGATTATCTAGATGCAGATCTAAGGATCAGTTTATCTGCTCGTCTCGTCCCGTTTATTGCCGTGATTGGCGCTGCCTGCAGAGGAATCTGACCATTTACCTGTCGGCACCGCACTTGGCACCAGGCAGTATCAGATAGAATGTCGTCCTATCACCAGGTGAAATAGTCGTTAGAGGTGATACGGCAACATCTTTATGCTTGATTTCATCCCGGATCTATCAGGGAGCGTGGAGGTACTGTTAATAGCAGACAAGATGGCCGTCGTATGTGTAAATGATGTAGTCGGCTAACTGTGGAAAGATTTGCTTATGTTTGGCGCCAATGTCCCTGCAGCCTTTTCTCAAGTCCCTTTTATCAGTTCTGGAATAGAGTCTCAATGGGGTTGTGCAATCATTACGATACTTATTGGAGAAGCCAGTTTTTCAAATTTGCGATATTGAGACAGGTGTCCCAGATGAACTTTGGTTTGAAAGACTTTGCTGTGAATGAATGTTTTCCATCCCATAATATTGTTATTTCTGTATTTCGAGATGAATATTTGTCAGGAGACTGTTTCATCTATGGTGGCTTGTCTTGTATGCATTTGATCACATATTTGCAATATTAGTTCATGTGGGGTAACCCTAGTTATCATGGCATCCCTAACTTATATATCCAGAATAATTCTACCAATTATTAGCTTCTTATGAACATGCGTATGTGACAATTACGCTGTATCCAATGTTTTGTTCTTACTTCATTTGAAAGCCAGAACTATGACATGTGGTCAGATATCATCAATTCTTCCAGTTAGCTGGTTATTTTCTTTTCCCTTTTGTCACAGAGCAATAATTGTCAGAGTAATGTCGTAAACCCCATTACGAACACAATCTGGATCGCCATCTTGTGCAGCAAATTACAAATGTTTGAATAACTTGTCCTCGCAACCGTGACGACATGTTGTTAACGACGACATGTCGTTAAGGTCCTGTCTATTATGTCATGCTCCCTGCGATGAGAGATGACCGAGGACACATGTTTTATACGCAGGGCGACAAGTTTTCTGATGAACACGCCGATGACTCCTGGATCGTATTCAACTTCTGGGTGGTCGTATTGTCATTTTTTCCTGCTTCTTCCAACAATGACTTTTTCCCCTGTTTCTCCATATGCTGGCTGGAGGGAGAGTTCGTTTGTGCTTTCAATGCGTATACTGAGAGCGGCCGACTGCCAACGGAAAATCAGGTCAGGTTTCTAAATGCAATGACGTATGTCCCTAATCAATTGATATGGGGGAGTTTTTCTTCTCAAAGCTCTGTTTGTATAGAACATGCCGGTGAATGTAGGATGCAGTAGTGATTACAAACAGGCGGTCTTTCAGCGGAATGCCACCACATCTACTATTCCACAATGCCTATGGTTGCTTGTTTTGTAGGCATTTGCTGAAATTTACATATTCGTTTGAGTAAACTTACCTTGGCAATTATGACATCCTTCACTACAACCATAATAATTCTGCAAATTATTATCTTATTTTAAAAAAAAACATTTTTTTATACAAATAAAATCTCAATATTTTTTCGAAACTTTACATTATTAACTAAAATATGCAGTGTAGTAGTTTTGGAAATACTTTTCATAATTTTATTAATTATTTCCTACCGTATACGTAGAAGCACTCACCCTGTAGATAGATAATGATTCCAAGTCATCATATTTGTGCTGAAAATGACCAGGCATGCAGCTCTGTCTGATGTTGACATTACGTTGTGAGTCAAAATAACAGAAATCATCATATTATAGATTTCCGTTATGGCCCACCATAGAAGTTCTGACAATCTGAGAAAGACATGAATTTGTAAGTTAATCTTATCACTTTAAGTGATGTCAACAGTTGAAATGTTTGGAATACATGCCCATGCATCAGATCAAATTAGTTTCGTTTCTTGGGTTTTATGTTAAACAAGAATCGAATAAATGACATTTCCTAGTTCACGTGACATACACCACAACGTAGTTAACTGCCTTTGTGTTGGGATCACACATATAGCATGGCATCTGCTTTCATTAAGTAGATGCTACGATTAGCACTTAATACAGACAAGTTCTATATGTGGTGACCCGCTTTTATAAAAACTGTATCACCAATTTGGAGTTTTCAAAACAAGCAGCCAATAAAAACAGCCCCCTGAGGATCACTTGTATCAGATTTAACAAAGTGTGTCGTAATGAAGTAGGCTCTTATGTCAGCAATGATCACGTGCTGGTAAAAGAGTTATTCCAGAGTTGTTTCCCTTTGATGATGATACCGAGCATGACATTTGACAAATCGGTCGTTATGACATATTCTTCTATGAGTATGCCATAATAATGTTATAACCAGCGTGCAATATGAGAGTTATCTCCCACCACCTGGGGGACATGTGCATGTCATTACGCTGTATCACTCTGTTGTATCACTTGTGTGATAGAAGTGTGACAAAGTCATTGTGACTTTTCAAATAATGATGATTTTTTAAATGCTGCTGTGCATCTGTTGACAATGAAAACGTCAATGGCAGAGTTGTAATTTTATGACCAGAAGTACAATTACGGACATGGGTATTCCAAAGGACGTATTTATTCCTCATCACTGCATTCTGGGAATAGATCTAAGGGCTTGCAACTCTGTATAATGACATCTAGAATATCCAGTACAATCGGTCAATACCAAATGCTCAATATCATTTGACAATACCAATAATTATTCGATAGTACCAAATATTCAATACCCAATGACAATACCAAGTAAATATCATTGGATAATACCAAGTACTCAATATTATTTTACTATACCAAGAAAATGCCATTGGATGATACCAAATACTCAATACCATTTGACAATATTCAGTATTATATACTGCACTATATCAATTCCATACTATTACTCAAGTACTCAGAGCATGCCCCTTAGTGATGTGTATTGTTTGTGCTATTGATAATAGAAGAACCTTTTTGTTATTATTATTATTACAGTGCCCCCTCGATATAAGGCTGTTCGATACAGAGCGGATTCGGATATAAGGCTGGGTAAAATGTGGACCCCATTTTTATTTTTTGTTATTTACCT
>JAUTBQ010192399.1:0-10236 GCA_032361185.1 Lepetodrilus ovalis | reverse complement strand
AAAGAATTATATAAGATTCGTGTCGCGTTGCCCGCCGGCTCCTCCTGTGGCGGAGGCAATAATATTATAAACTAATCTTTATATCTTTTTTCATCGTCAGCTTGTTTTTTAAGATCTGATATAACTTGCTTAATGTTTTTAATAGTAATTTTTGTGAAAGGTATAAGTATTTTTATATAAGCAATTACTTTATTTATGAATAATTTCATTATTTATTACCTCCTTTAATTCTTATTATAGTTATTATTGCACCTATTCCAACACCGCCTATTGCGAAATCAGTTATTACTTCTTTCGATACAGACATAACATTAGTTAATGTAAGTGCTAGTATAGATACAACGGTTATTATATTTACAGATAATATAGCTAGTAGTTTTATTCTAGTCATTATTTACCTCACAATACCATTTTGTATGTTTGACCTGATATTAAGTCGTTTCCCTCTTCCATAAACTCGAATGTATTGTCATCATTCAATCTGTAAAGTATAGAGTCGTAATTATGGTTTAATTGATCTCCGTGTTTTTGAGTCAATAATGGAGTTCCAAGAGAATATATAGTTCCAACTGTAAGTGCTGGTAATAATATAGTTGGTAGTTGAATGTTGTATTCTCTGTGGTGGTATCTTCAATCTTCTTTAAGTTCGTAAGTCAATTTTACTTGTACGAAATTCTCTACATTTAATTTTGTAGAAAAAGGATAATCTATATCTCCAATTTTTTCTCATCCGTGTCTGATAGGTTTAGGAGTTGGACTTGAAGGATGGTTCTCTGGCGAAACATCATCTTTGTTTGCAGGGTCGAAACCTAGCTTCTCGTGGTATTTGTTTTCTATGTCTAGCACCGCCATTGGTAGTGTTTCGTCAAAGTCATTAACAATAACAACATTAAAATTAATCAGCTCTTTTGTTTCGTCATCCATCAGATCCTTTATCTCGTGTATGAATGCCATTGTATTTTCTTGGAATAGGTATTTCTTATTAGCTATTCATAAGTCATTACAACGAAGTAGATCTCTTTTTATTATCTTAAGTTTTGCTAGTAGCATTTCGTTATGATCTTGTTCATCTACAAAGTCTTCAAAAATCCTTATTACTGATTCTATGTATGAGTTTCCGATTGCTCCAGAGTTCATCATCTTGTCATGTATAGCTTTTTTAAGTTTTAAAGGTTCTGCGAATGCTTCAGCTTCTGCCTTTGTAGCGAAAGTTTTTAAAGTTCCACCCTCTATATCTGCTCTTACCTTATTTACTTTTTCTTGCGTGTTTCCCAATACACTTAACTTATAAACATTAAAGCTATTAATATTCACTCCATATCAATCTTTATTTATATTCATTTTATTCATTACATTTCCTCCATTTTCTTTATAGGTGTTTTACCTTTAAATAATGTCATTATATTGTTGTTTGATGGATCTGGTCTAAATGACATATCATCTTGGTCACCAAATTCTATAATAAATCCTTTTGATTGTTTAGCAATCAGTGCAGTTGCTTCAAGTACCGTAGTTTTGCCATTATATGATAATTGAACATCACTTTCATTATAAACACCTTCAAAAGTACCTCCTTCATTAAAAATTAAAGATTTAGTATGATATTTATTATATTTAAACTTGGCAGCAAAATCAATAACTTTTATATCTTTTGTTGATTTTATATCGAATAATCTTGAGTCCGGAACTCCTCCACCTCCTGCAGGGATTTTAGATATTTCTTTATCTACATATTTTTTAGAAGCGATAGGCTCGTTTATCTGGTCTAAATCTTGTATAGTTCCATCTTCCATGGTTACATCTTTACCATCTAAAACATTAACTCTATTTTCTGTTGCTTCAGATTTATTTACTATTTCTTTAAGCGATCCATCTACTGACTTATCAGTAGTTGGAAAGTTTGCAGGTAAGTCTTTGTCTTGCTTTTTAGCCATTTTAATATCTATTTCATTCTTATCGTAATGAGCTGATATATCAAATTTAGCATTTGGATCAATGATTCTAAATAATTCATAGTCACCTATATTACCTGAACCGGTTTCGTGTGTTATTAAATGTCCATTGCTTTTTACTAGTGCAGTAACGTGTTCTGATTGACCTGATCCTATTGGCATTACAAAGTCAATTTTTATAGTATCATCTGTTTTAACATTATGACCTATACCATTATTACTTTGTTTTCTTCTGATGTAGTATTCTTTTCTTTCTCCCGCTTTGAAATCAAAAGTTTTACCAGGTTCATATTCTAATACTGATAAGTTATCATCTCCTGTAAGTGTTAATTTACCTTCTCATACATTTTCTATTAGTTGTTGAGCTTCTTCTAATGCACTTATTCTTGCTTGTGCCGATTTAATCTCATCTAAGGCATTGGATACAACTCTTTGTATAGAAACTATATCTGCTCTACTTCTTGCCTCTGAAGCGGTAATATCTCCAATTTGAGCCAACTCTTCTTGTGCTTTGTTTAATCTTAATGTTTCGTACTTAATATATTTATTAGTAGATACCTTAATTTCCTCTTTTATTGCACTTGTTTCAAGTCCAGTTGCTTCTTTTATCTTGTCTATTAGATCTGCATTATTAACTTTTCCGCTAGCTATTAATCCTATTGCATTTTCTACGGACATGTTATTACCATCATAAGTAAGGATATTGTTTGCTTTGTCACCTCAATTTAGTTCTGGTACGAATGGACCATCTTTAAATTGATTGTCTTCCACAAAAATATCTATATCGTCTTCTTCTCCGAATGCAGTATCAAGTAACCCTGATGTAGTTATTAGCAATCTTTCTGTTCCATTGAAGAATGAGTATAAAGCGTTCTTTGCATCTTGTGATGGATTAGAAGAATAGTTTATACCTCCCTGTTGTGATAATTGAACTTGTGAGTCCCTAGGTAGAATTTCGTCATTAGAGAATGCTCTATTCAATCTAACAACCATTATGTTTATAACCGCCTTTTGAGCTCATGGTTTTAGATTCGATAGCTTGTATTCATCATTCGCCAGTTTTTCTTGTAGCATAGCATTAAGTATTATTTGTGTATAGTAACTTCATGCACTATATTTCTTCTCTGGTGTTGTGATTCCATTTTCTATGTCATCGTCATTAATGATTGGCATTGAAAATCCGTTGTGTGCTTTGAATGTATCAAAGTCTAGTATAAGTATGTCTTTTGAAACTATTGGCATTATGGCCTCCTTCTTTTTTTAGTTACGTTCTTTGTTATGGTTTCATCCCTGAAACCTTCCATCTTTGATTTTACCACATCCGTGCCGAATGTAAAAGGACTTGCTTTAATTTGGCTTGCTTGTGAAAAGTATCCTTCTGCTTTATTTCATTTAGATCCAAGTCGTGTTTGTCCGAAGAGTTCAGAACCTTTTGCTTTTAGAATTGTATTAGGGTCTGTAAAGAGAGTTTTTAGATCTCCCGTAAGTCCTTTAAGTTTCATTCCAACTCTATAATAGTCCCCGAATAATACTAGTGCATTTATAGAAGCTTTTCTTCCAGGTACACCCACCATTCATTTTCTCATATAGTATCCACCCCATGAGTGCGATTTAAGAAAAGATAAATAGTCGTTATAGTATCTTGCTCCTTTAAAAACAATTTTTCTAATTTTTACTTTTGAAGGATCTTTCGGTATTATGTGTTGAAAATATTTATATTGGTTATCTCCGGTTCTTACACCAGAAGAAGTTCTTCCTAGAACTATCTTTGCACCCTTCTTAAGTTTCTTTACAAATCCAACTCTATATTGATTTCCAACATAATAGGTTATTATTAAATCCCCTCTTATGTCCCTTTTTCCAAGTCTAGCTGTTTCTCTGAATCCAACTCCAGCTATCCACGATTCAGGGTTCTTTGTGTTTGGAGTAAATGAATTAAGTTTTTTAGTAACTTTTGCTTTGTTTCCGAACTTTTCCCTAGCTAGCTCTTGTTGTTCTACTTGTCTAACTTCGTTTTCTAGTTGTGGAGTCAATCCACTTTTAGATGTAAATTTATTACTTACTTTATTTTTTAAGAACTCAATTGAAGATAATAGTGCATCATCCACTTTTTGTAAAAGGTCTGCTGTCTTTTTAGCTCCTGCATTAAGAGTCCTTAATAATGAACTTTCCATTTTAGCGGATTTAAGTTCCATAAAGTATGGACCGAATACGGCCATAAATTCCGTAAGAAATCACATAGGGCTTGAAGGTAATTGTCCTCCATATAATTGGATTCCAATATCTCCTAGTAGTTGTAAAGCTCCTCCAACTAACATACCGGCAAGTCCAGGTAAAATAAAAGAAGCAATGGTAGATGCGAGAATAACCCCCACTTCTAGTGTTATGGATATTATCGCTGATCTGTCCATTGTTTCTCCTTAAAACTTTCTACGCATTAATTTCTGCTGGTTTTCCGAAGGCAACTACTCCTGATGGATATAGTACTCCCGCAGAATTTGGCTTACATGTTGCTCATTCAAATGCTCCTTTAAATGAGTTTGATTTAGAAGGGTATTGAACTACTTCTGGATTCGCCAGAGGCATCACTAATGCTCCTCTAATTACTAGGAAACCTTGCTTCTCTGTTGCTCCTGGTGTATTAATTGATGAATACACTGTAACTCCGTTTATAGCTCCAACTCCACCTTTTTCAATAGCATTTTTTGTTTCAGGTGAACCTGTTTTTCAGTATAGCTTTGAAATTAATCTGATGTGTTTTGGAGGAAGAATTAATGCTAGGTACATTAATGGTGTTCCTTTTCTGTTTGAGTTTTTAACTGAAGCTTGTTGCTCTACTGCTTCTGCATATAGATCGTATAGACCTTCGGCATCTTTACCAGTAGTATCTACAACTCTTGTAACTCCATCTCCTAGTGCTGCGGCTTCGGCTGCCTTCGCAATAGTTCTAAGTTTTTCGAAATATCTTTCTGCTCTTTCAAGTCTAGGTAGAATTTGGTATTCTCCTTCTTTATTAGCTTTAAGTCCAACTAGTGTTGATAATTTCTTTGCATCTCAATTATCAATGTAGAATGGATTTGTTGATCTTTCGTCATCAATATCTACTGTAATTTTAGATCCAGTAAGCATTTCGGCTGAAACATGTCCAGTTCTATCTTGCTCTACTAAAACTTTTCTGTCTGTTATTCCTCCGAATTGTGTTTTTAGGTATTCGTATCTAACAATTTTACCTTCTGCATCTGTAATAGCTTCTGCTGATACTGGTGCATTGATAAGTGATACTATATCTTCTTCCGCTCAATTCTTTACAATTCCTTTTAGAACTGTTTCTGATTCAAATTGATTTCCTGCTCCGTCTTTAAACGTATTTGTAAGTGGTTTTGGCATTATTTACCTTCCTTTAGTGTGTAACCTTTATTCTTAATATGTTTGTATTTTTCTTGTTCTTCTTTTGGAAGAGCTTCAAAGTTCTTTTTACTGATGAATACTAATTTCTTTTCTTCATTAGCATTTGAACTTTCAGAGTTTTCTTTGATCGCTTTTTGAATTGCTTCATTAGCTTTTTTTTCAGCTTCAGCTATAATTCTCTTTTCAAATTCTGCTCTTGTTTCTGTTTCTTTTTCTTCTTTGCTTTCTTTTTCAGTTCAACCTTTTTTAAGATGTAATGCGATTTCTTCCTTTGTACCTTTATGTTCTATAACTTTTCCTAACTTTTGGTCGAAAACTTTATATCCAGTTGGTGTTGGAAATACTATCATGTCTTTATCTAATGTTTCTGATGTTATTGATATTGCTTTAGCCATTATTTTGCCCCCAATGGTTCTTGTGTTTCTTTTACTTCTTTGTCTGCTGGTGGTTTCCCGTCTGAACCATCTCCTGATTCTCCGCCATCGGCATTTTCCGCTTTTAATAGTGCTGATATAATTTCTAACACTCCGTTTGCATCTGTGCCTTCTGGTATTTCTATGTTGTTTTCCTTAAGGAATTTTTTAAGATTTTCTAGCATATTTCTCCTAGCTATTTTGCACCCATAGGTTTTTTATCTGTGTTTGCATTTCCACTTGTCTTATTTACGAATACTATTTTATTTCTAAAAGGTTTCTTCTTGTTCTCAATCTCAATGTTCTTAAGTTTTAGAGCAAGCTCTTTATTTTCATCAAAAAGTTTTTTGTTTTCTTCTGAAAGTTTTTTAGTTTTTTCTTTAATGTAATTAGTAAGTTCTTTTTTATCTTTGAATGTTTTGTAAGTTTCAGGCTTGTCCTGGTCTTTTTCGTCAAGTTTTTCTTCTTCGCTATTCTCGTCACGATCCGAGTTATCTTTTTCGTGTTGTAATTTAATCTTATCATAAAATTCAGTTTTTAATTCATCTGATTCTAATTTTTCATATTCAGTTGCTTGTTCTTCTGTAAAGCTTTCAATTGAAAACTTTTTATTTTCTTCTGGTGTTTGTGTTGTTTCTGTTGTTTTTGGCATTTTTGCCTCCTTTATAGTTGTATATCGTTTATTTTTTTAGAGTCGTCATATACAAACTCTGTATCGAAAGTAATATCTGGTGGTCCAATTATTTTATGATCTTTATCATATTGTGTTATCTTTATTGTTTCGGACCCAAGCACATCTATTTCTAATTTAGGATTGAATCCTTCAGCATTTAATTCTATTTCAAAAACTACTGAATTATTATCAAAATAATTTTTATCTATATCTTCTTTTCTTAATAAATTAAGTTTAGGTATATCAAACTTTATAGCTTTTGAAAATCATATCTGACCCACTGAACCTGTATTTCCTTTGTGAGAAACTTTAGGATTCATATTTAATAATTTACTTCTTTTAGAAATGATAAAATATTTTCTATCGTTTTCATCGTCTTTATCTAATTCTGATAATTTTTTATTTGTTTTAGTAAAGTTTAAATTGTTTCCATTTATTATTTGGATTCCATCAAAAGATAATATACCAGAGAAGAAATCTTTTATATCACTATTACTTGGTTTATATTCTTCAAGCGATATATATCGGTTTCCTTTAGTTATTTTTATACCTTTAGAAAAATATTTATATTGTTTTGAGTTTTTAAGTCCGTATGATCTCCCCTTTATATTGTAAAGTTTAACAATTTCATCAGATAATATTTGATTCGATGGATCGTTATTATAAACTGCATGATAATCTTCGTTATTAAATCCTATATACCCATTCAACGCAGGAGAATTATTACTTTGAACATTTGTATTTTCTTTTAGGTCTTGTAATGTTAAGTCATCAAACTCATAAGGCGATACTTGTCTTACCTTTATAAGTTTGAAAGCTAAATTTTCACTTACATGGTTTATTTTATATGATACATTTCTTGGTCTTGATGTTTTGTTTGGCTTTACACTAACTTTTAATGAGTCATAAAATAATTGCATTCTTTCGTCAAATTCTATTTTTAAATATTTTGTTTTTACATCTGAATGAAATTCGTTAACTATGTTTCAATTAAATCTCATAAAGTTTTTAATTGTAATACTGCTTTCTACTAGTGCATTAAAAGTTGCATATATAAATTTATTATTATTATCATAAATTGGATCATAATTAATTATTCTGTATTTAAATATTTTTTTTATATTGTTTGCATCGGCAATAGAAAAAGTCATAAAACTATATTTTGAAACATCTATATCTATTTCGTTATATATTATTCCGTTTATCTGATTACCTCACGCTGCGGATTTAGATATATCTGGTAGTTTTGGTTTAGATATATCAAAGTTTAGAGGAGTAGTTATTTGAACTTTATCTTGTTTTATAAGTTTTGCTTGTATAGATAATGCACCCTTTGTGTTTGTAACTACATCTATATCTTTATTCGTTTGATAAAAATATACTTCTCTTTCTTTTTTTCTATTTCTTGGTGGTTTCTTTATTTTAGTTTTAGCTAGATCAGATTCCACATATTTAGGCAATTCGTATTGACTCATTATTTGCTCTCCTTAATGAATTGTATTTTAGATAGTGTAAAAGCTTCAACTAGTGTAACTTGGTTGTATCTAGCATAAGCCATTAGATCAGTCATAAAGCCAGCATTTTTGGCTTTTATAAGGTTGTCTATTAATTCTGTTTCCGCTAGAACTTCCTCTTGCGAAATTATTACAAAGACGTTTCCTTCTTTAACTCCTATTATTTCGCCTATTGTGCTAAATAATCTTCTAAGTTTCTTTTGTCTGTTGTTTAGTTTTCATTTAGCAACTTTGAATTCATCTCCCTGGGACATTAATACTTCTGATTTAGATTGTTGCACTGTACCTTTTGAATCTACATCAGTTGCACCACCCGTTTTCTTAAGTATTGTATTTATAACGGTTCTTATTGCATTGTCGTACCATTGAGTATTTGGTATTCCATTTACTATTGATGCCTTTGCAGTACCTTCAAGTCCAACATTATCTGATATTACTATTGATGTACTAGAATAAGCAATTCTATTAGCTAGTGCCATAGCTTCAGTAGTATTTTCTTTGTTTCCATTAACCGCTTTTTTCCTAGAAGATATTGGTCCAACCTCTACTACTTTTACTGATGAAAGGAATATATCATCTTTTTTCTTTTGAGATAAAATAACATAATCTTTTAATTCGTTATCAATGAATGCACTATCTGATAATGCATCAGAGTTATTTTTTATATATTCAAAAGGATAACCATTATATTTTCATTCTTGTTTTTTGTATAGCTCTTCCAGTATCTGATCTTTAACATCTTTTGGAATATTATCGTTATCAATTTCTTTTAAGTCTTTATCTACAAGTCTTCTTTCTATTCCGTCTTTATTTCTTATTTCTACAACTGAATATGTTTTTCCTTCTGTTGATTTAATAATTTCTTTTATTATTGTAACCGATTCTACTTCTCCGGCAACTTCTGTAATAGATTGAATATTAGTTTCGAGTTTTATTATAGGTTTGTCATTTATAACATCAATAGTTCAAACTGCATGAGCATTTTCTGTTTTCCCGTTGTTATATGATAGGTGTTGTTCTGTTTTAGTAAAAAGATTGCTAGTAAGTTCGTATTTATCTATTAAGTCGTGCATTTCTTTTGATTTATCATAGTCATACACACCTTCTTTATTTATAACAATAACATCTGGATCTTTTGAGAACCTTTTTTCCCCTTGCCTTTGTGCTAACCATCTAAGTAGATCATCCTTAATTTTATGTGGTTTAGCTAGGGCAAAGTCTTCTACTCTAAAAAAATCGTTTGCACTCTCCTTATTTTCTTTCTTTTTTACTTCTTCTTCAGCCATGTTATCCTCCTAGTTGTTGTAAATTCTTCTTTAAATCTTTATATGCTTCTGTTTGTGTTTGATCTAGTCCTAGCATTTCATATGCTTTTATTACTAGCTTCAATCCTTTTTTCAATGTGTTAATTGCTTCATTGTTCTTTGTGTTCTCTAACATAACTCCCGTAAGCCTCCAATAATTGCCTATACATAGTTGCTGGCATTAAGTCTTCTATACGATGCGATCATCCATATTCGAATGCTTGTGGCCCATCGTCTTGCCCATCTTTTATTTTACCATCATTTCTGAATGTTCGAACTTTGAATTCGTTTAGTAATCAATCCAAGTGTTTAGCTATTACCATTTTGCCAGCACCCATCATATATCTTGTAGCCATAATTCTTATAAATGAGCTTGCCGATCTAAATTTAGCAGCCGGCTTTGCCTCATCTATATCGTATCTGATAACTCCTAGTGCATCGTCCCTATGTTTATTTAAGTATGATCTCATTGTAACGTCTTTCGAGTCAACCCTTATTGATGTAGTGTATTCTGATTCTTTAAAGTTATATTTTTCTCTTCATTTAACTATTAATACTCATATCATTTTAATTAGTTCTGGTTCTGCTAACGGATCCTTTGCTTTTCCTCTATGGTATCTAAATCCATCTACTACTTGCATTTTTCTTGATTCTTTATTAAATCCTTCTAGCAATACAACTATATAATCCTTTGTAGCCGAGTAATCTATTCCAATCAACCATTCTTTTACATCGTTTAGATCTATTTCTCTTCCAATCTTGTTTATATTTGCATTTGAGTATGCATTACCTGTTATTTGTGCTGCCGTACCAAGTCATATTGCTTTATAGAACTCTGGATTATTAATTTTTATGTCTTTAATCATATCTATATAGTCCTTATCGTTGAACTCGTTTAGTCCTCCAGTTCCAACTAGCACTAGTATTCCCTTGCCATTAGAATATTCGGGGTCGTAATACATCTGCTTACCT
>JAUTBQ010192388.1:0-10236 GCA_032361185.1 Lepetodrilus ovalis | reverse complement strand
ACCCGATACTCTGATGTGCAAACACGGATGGATGTAGTAACTTCTCTCTTATATCTGTATAAGAATATAGATGCCGTAGCCGAAGTCATACATGTATGCTATAGTACCTCAAAACCATTGACTATGCGCTACTGCCAGGGTTGAGGGTATTGTTTCTGGAAGCTCTCCTATGCACTATGAGACCATAGCGCTCTCGTAAGTGCACGAGCTCCATGCACTAGAGATCGCTACGAGAGTGCTTATGGTCTCGTAGTACTTAGAGCTTCAAGAAACGATACCCAGGTTGACCTAGCATGTATAAAGTCAACGTTCACGCAATTGTATCTTAGGCTGTTTATCCACGATGTCCTTCGGTTCAGACAACAGACCGTCGTCTCGATATTTTAACATGGTTACTAGCTTGCTATTAAAATGCAGTGTATGTTGGTATGTAGCATTGGCATTGTATTGCAATAATTGAATTGTCTTCAGGCTGGTATCTGGAATGAAACAGGATTCCACGCACAGACGCCAACGCTTATTAAAGACAAAGGAGATCGACTCATTGATAACAGAACAAGGATTGTGGTATCTATCGAGGTTAGTAATTTAATGAAGCTCCTGGTAGACGTCATGGGCAGATAGAATCTACAGTTCTTCGTGTTTGAAATAAAGGCTATTGACTGATAAAAGAAAACCATTCGGAAAAGAAAAATGTAACAAGTTAATTTGCTTTTTCCTGGACAAGTTCTGATTCAATTTGATGGCAATTTTATCATACTAAATTTGATTGCATCTTCACATTTGCCAAGTCAATATTTGCATCTAAATTGTCTGTGAAACTTGCATTGGAGTAGTTAGCAATTGGATACTAATTATAACCGCTGTGTTTTTTCCACAGTACAGATCAATAGTAAATAGTGTATTTTTGTCCGATGTAATGCATCTTGATGATTCCTTGTTGGTAGTATAACGTTCAAGTAATCTCTAGCTGTTAAACATTAGCTCTCGAAATAAAAACCGCCCCCTCTCACCAGTGTAGCCTTTCTTTTTACCAAGAAGCTAAATTGAAAATTGATCATAAATAAATAGATGAGGTTTAGTTTGGAATTAATTGAAAGATCTTCATTCCAAATTAATGGTTTTAGGATAGACATGAATTAGTTTTGAACTTTAAGACTTGGAAGGAAAGTGTCATTAGATTTATCCTGAAGAATATTAACTACATAATAAAATCATGCCATGTTTGTTAATGTGGTAGCACATGATTACGTCATTTGTGTGTATATATTGAACCACTGTGTTTCTGAACAGAATATAGAAAGAAGTATTAAGTTACATGTCTATGTATTAATACTTAATGCACTATTGTTGCCAAATTAGATTGTCAACAACAGTGAAGCTGAAATAACTCCCTAGCGAAGATGTAACTGTATCGCTGAAAGTTATTTTCAGCTCACGTATTGGGTGATTCTACTTGCGAAGGATATATTACTTCTTCCTGTGTACAATGACCTGCTTTCTTGAGAGTGCGGTTTAAATGCGTAAGCTTCCTATTGCAAACGTATCAAGTTACTGTGTCTCATCGCTTTCGGACTGCATAACGACAAACTCCAACGCATGTTAGTTTATTTTTATTTATTTTTATTAAATATATTCATCAATGAAAAATGGATTAAGATGTTTCAGCGTAATCCATCCTCAAATCACAAACAGTATGCCATCTTGCCATCCGTCAACTGTTTTGTAGGTTTAATGATCTTCGTTTCGAGGATGCGCTTAATCTAGAGCTTTGGTATTTTACCAATATTACGTTGTGGTTTTCTTTGTTAATCGCAAGGATTTAATCTTATTCGATTAACGTATGACCTTCGCTTCCCATTGAACTTAATTAACATTGATCAATAGGGGTTGTGTGCGATACAACGCGTTCGGGGCTATTCGATGTAAGACGGCGTAATTCTTTAATATTAGGTAATAGCGTTTACGTAAACTAATCTTGTAGTATGTGACTAAGGTTGGAGTTGGGTTACCGTAGTTACGTCGGTTTATACAGGAGAGACAGCGTTCTCTTATCTGTGTATGTATCTATATCGCTGAGATCCTAGACTTAGTGACTACGATAGCTTCGTGAAACGATATCCATGAACTTTACTCCTACATATAAATATATTGGCTGCGCCGTGACGTTTTAATTAACACGCTTACACATACAACAAATCAGTCACACATGCGCTGAATAGATCAAATCATGTATGGCATTATGTATGGTATTATAAGATACTGTTATTAACATGGTGGTATTCTTATTTTTAAAATGATCTATAAAGCAAAGGAATATACACTGTATATTTATTCTACCTAAACTCACAGGGTGAGAAACTTGTGGTTCCACCTTAGGTAAGTGGCTTAGTTCGAAAGTTTCTATACTTACCCAGCAGAGAATGGGTACCCGGAAGGATGATATGGGCATATGAATGATACCGGTCTAGCACATTCAAATGCAGCTTAGGTTGTATACTCCCCAGGGAGAGGGGGATGAAAACATGATTCATTGACCGGGGTAAACATATAGCCATGAACACGTTGTTCAGAAGATTTCTAGGAATGTTTTAAGTGTACATATTATTACTTTCATTCCGTGATGACATTACCGAAAATAAATGCTGATTATGGATAATTCGAGATAATGTCATTTTTTCTCAATTCATGCATCTAATGCACATTTTTAGAATATTATTATATTTCAATATTATTTATGTCAAGTTTTAAAAAGTTCATTCAAGCTGAATATTTTCTTTCGGCAGGACCCGCCATATCTTATGACGTCTAATAACACGATGAATGGAATCCCGATGATTAGCATAGAGAGGTTCCGCGGCTTCTGCGTGGACCTCGCTGAGATGGTTGCGGGCAATCTGGGCTACGACTACTTCCTGCGACTCGTTCGTGATGGGAACTACGGCTCCAAGAAGGCCTCCGGCGTCTGGAACGGCATCATCGGGGAGCTGATACGCCATGTGTGTAATGAACTGAGTGGGCCAATGCATGATGATACGATTTTATTTTTTTTGGAAATGCTGCATCTTTGAAGGTTGCTTTAATGATTGATGAGTTTGTTGATTCAGATTAAAAACCTGTGTGTTTGTGTTTGATTAGTGGGAATTGGGTAGGAGAGGTGGAGGTGTGTGTGTGTGTGTGTGTGTGTGTGTGTGCGCGCGCGCGCGTTAGAGTATGTGTGAATGTGTGTGTATGTGTGTGTGTGTGTGTGTGCGTGTGTATGAGTGTACTTACGTGTTTGTTTGTGTGTGTGTGTGTGTGTATGTGCGCGCGTGCTCGTGTGTGTGTGAGTGGGTGTGTATGTGTATGTGTGCGCGTGCTCGTGTGTGTGTGAGTGTGTGTGTGTGTGTGTATGTGTGCGCGTGCAGGCTCGTGTGTCTATGCTTTGTCAAGAGATATGTGTACATTAAATAAACAAATACATGTCTTTTAAGCGATACCATGGTGTTAGTATAGGGATGCATATTCAGCATACAGCATATAACTGCACTATTACATCACCTATTGTCTCTCATTATTGAACCAATTAAGATGTGCTTAACAGTGACTACTTCAAATAGCGGTTAATGTTCACATTGACTTAATTTTTTTTACAGGAAGCGGACATAGCAATAGCCCCCTTGACTATCACCTCTGAGCGAGAGAAGGTCCTGGACTTCACCAAGCCTTACATGAGTCTCGGCATCAGCATCATGATCAAGAAGCCGGAGAATGAACCACCTCACGTCTTCTCCTTCATGGAACCTTTGTCTCAGGAGATATGGCTGTGCACGGCCTTTGCGTTCATCGGCGTCAGTGTTGTCTTGTTCCTGGTCAGCAGGTTCGCCACGGAGGAGTGGCAGGTCGACGGCGAAGAGCAGAAGCTTACCAATGACTTCACCATCGGGAACAGCCTCTGGTTCTCCTTGGGAGCCTTCATGCAGCAGGGATGTGACGTATTGCCAAAGTAAGTGAGATATTAGTTTAGCAATGTTCCTAATGTTGCTAAAATCGGTCCATCATTAATGATCCAGACTATGAAACGCACGCTGTTCAATTTTTAAACAGTTTGGCGGCCGTCTTTAACCTTGAATTACTATTTTCGCAACATCAGGTTATGGTGCCTTGTTTCGTCGCAAATGGGTGAAAGATTTCCGCAGCGACGTTAAAACTCCATATTCACTCACTGGTGCCTTGTTCAGATTTGAAATCAGCAATCATATAATAAAATTATTAAATAATCTTTAAATCATATCATCACAAAATTACAAAGAAAGTAAACGCACTGGGGCGGTGTAGGATAATCTTTATTTCGGAAATATTTGATTTAAAATTAGAACAGCAGACTAGGCTGTAGCGTAAAGCAAAACAAATCAATGACAAGGGCAGACATGCATCAACGTATTGTGTGAGTAAAGAACATGTCTTAGAGTAGTTCTTAGGCGTAATGGAATTAATGTCTGCTGATGCGACGCAGTGATCACCACATGGACATGTGTACACGTTATAGTTTATCAAATTGATTCCGCTTACAAAGCACGAATCAGCATTATTAGTCCGCATTGCGTGTAGCCCTCTCATTCATCGCAGTAGCAAAAGAGACTTGTTACTCCTCACACTTATGTAAATACTCAACAACAAAAAATAATGAACAGTAGCTGCCTTTGTGGACATATATATTTAGCTGTATATTATTATTTTTAAAAACAAGGAATTTCCAAACGTTAACATGTTGCAGGTACTCTTCAAAAACTTGCAAATAGATTGGAATAAGAATGGCACCAGATTTGTCAAGCCAAATTTGATAGGATCCTCCTAAAAGAAAATATCTGCTGGCCCTTAATTTCTTTTGTTGAATATGTACCAATGGCAGTTCATTATTTCCTCCACGACTGAAATCTGACCCTACAGCTACATGTACAATATAAAGTCGGACGTTTCCCTGATGGGGTTGTCAACAGATCAGTGGCTGTGATTCGGATCACGGATCAGTTTCGTAGCTAATTATACTAGTCCTAGAGTTCCGGGGTTCTATGACCAATACGGATCCTCTCTCTAAAACAGCGGGTGAGTAATTGATGCCAAGAATGTCCACCTTGATCACTGAACCTGCTGGCTTTTACAACTTCGTCGATATAAATCGTGCTAAGATTGATAGAGATGAATGTTCGTTTCCTTGTGCTGCTGTCTTGAACGTAATTGGCGTGCAGTGTGCAGTAAAAGCGGGTTGTTAAACTGTCAAGGAATGAAAAAAACACGTTTCCATATGGACTGTTTTGATATTAAATATCACTTTGCGTCAATATTAGAATAAATGCGTAATGCACTTTTAACGGTAGCGTGTGTTTCCTGTTGATATGTAGATTATGAGAGAGAGAGAGAGAGAGAGAGAGAGAGAGAGAGAGAGAGAGAGAGAGAGGTGGGAGAGAGAGAGAGAGAGAGAGAGAGAGAGAGAGAGAGAGAGGTGGGAGAGAGGGAGATAGAGAGAAAGTGGAAGATAGAGAGAGAGAGAGAAAGACAGACAGACAGACAGACATATAGACAAAAGGGGTGGTTGTCAGAAAGGCATAGCGAAAGCAAATAAACATATACATCTATTTTTTTTTAGTGTGCTTTACTATATAAAGCATTGATATTGATCCCAATAATAAAGTCTATTCGAGGTTTATAGCATGCTACTAATATTAATAATAATGGGTATGTATATGGCGCATGTGTACTATTATTACCACGGCCATTGGATCAATGTGCACTCATTGTATCTTCTCAACTCCCTGGGGATAGCACATTAAGATGAGTATACTGAGGTCGTAGAGACATGGTTTACTGTAGGTTACGTACCACCATTAGAAATCCCATAGGCGACAGTGTTATCATATTTAAGCAGAACTAGTGAACCAGTGTGTCAAATACCAGCAAACATACCTTATTGCAAAGTTCACTTCACCAGTAGACTATTATTCGAAAAACATATCGTGGTGAATTGCTTGCCTTGAAGTGACAGGAAGTGATGTGAGAGCGCCGTAGATTCGCACAAAATGTGACAGTTTATTTCAGCCAAAGATTCAATCCACTCTCCACCTTACAAATGTAACAAATTAGCACTGCTGGCAATACAACTGGATTTATTTGAAGTGTTAGATATATATCCTGTCAAATTAGCATTTATAACCAATCACAGTATTCTGAACTTACTAGGGTACAGCGGCGGGGGCCCTGTTTGGGTTCGGCACAAACCTTTCCACTTTTTGGTGCTTTATAACATATACCGGTATGGTGGATATTCCTGCAGAAATTCTGCCTGATGGTATTATTTCAACAATATACTAGTATTACAATACATTGGCATATAAACCGTAAATATAAACATGTATCTCGTACGTATATATTTTAGGGCTTAGTCATGATTCCCAAAGACGTTTAGTATTATTTTATTCCGGTGTATAATGATGTTTTTTCCAACATCTTTGCAATGTGCAGTTGCCTGTCAATCGCAATTTTTTTTTAAAAGGACTAACATGCCAGCTTACAATGTCCAGTACAAAACATATGGACTGCTTGTCAATTAGTAATGTGTGTGTGTGTGTGTGTGTGTGTGTGTGTGTGTGTGCGCGCATGTGTGTATGTGCGCGTATGTGTGTATTATTGGTCTGAGGGTGGTGTGGGCGTGCATGTTAACATCGTTATGTACTTTATGTCTAGTATCGTATTCCTATTATAATGACTGCGCAATCTACTTTTCTCAGGCAATGGAAATCAACACAAAATAAAGTCGGCAGTATCAGTAGTCTAGCACTATCAGTACTCTAGATGCGAATACAATCCTAATTATTCAGTTTCCTTCACATCAAACAAACAGGTTGATATATTCGTGTCCATGAATAAATCCCTTTAACTGACTATCGACCAACGTGCAGGTACGATGTTCCCTTTATTCGATAGGTGTAGCCTACAAGACAATAGTTACGTTCTGCTTTTGGACTCATATTTTGGACTTCAATATTAGTGTTCTTAACCTGTTTAAAGAGTTAGTGATGTTCTTGATACGACATCGAGGGTCTGTTACTTTCAGTTTTCTAGTTCCCCATTAATTAATATATTTACCCTTCTATTTTTGAAGATTAACTTTGAGAGCATCCAAATATAGTCGTAGGATAATACCATTATAATTTTAACAGTTTTCGATATCAACCCAATTAATACACAGGGTTTGGTGTGAATTTGTATTTGTGGCACAGTAAAATAAACGAACACTCCAATGTTTCATTACAGACCGGAGCTTCAATTTCAATCGAGATTTATTTCAAATCTTGTCAAACCTAGAACGGAACGTGTTTTTCATCATGTATTAGATCAATCTCGTTCTGTGTGATTGCGTGTGTGGTTTATTCCGGAAAGACGTTGAACTCTTAACACGAAAACCGCCGTGATCGTTAGCTCCAGAGTTGTTAGTCAAGTTCGCTTGATGGGTACGTTAAATTGTAAACGGCGTACTATGGAAAGGTCCAGCAGATACCCACTTCCGAGTTCGACCTCTCCACGGAAATCCGGAACCAACGTCTGCGGAAACTTCTTTTCCGATTCGATTGTGATCGAATGACTTGTCTGCACTCGTTACTATGGCAATTCGGTTATCATGCTTGGTTCATCAGTACTAGTCCATCCATTGTAATGTTGTCAGATTCATTCTGATATTGTCAGGCAGAGCATCACATCATGAAGTATGGCTCTTGGAAAGGAAGCTCCTACACGTACATGCACACGTGCATTGTCGCCATGCTTGAATTAAACTTGAATTTATATCTTATGAATACTTCCAAGCATGTTATATATCAAGGTAGACTATAGTGTGTTGCAGGTTTATTCCTGAGAATGTTCAAAGCTTGAATGAAACATATATTTATTTTACGAATGCCACATGGTATATTATAGATCAAGGTATACTATAATCTGCTGCAGGTGTATTCCTGTACTTGAAGGAAACTTGAATTTACATATTAAGAATAGCACATGGCATATTATAGATCAAAGTAGAACCTAATGTGTTGCAGATTTATTCTTGTGCATGTTAAAAGCGTGAACGAAACATGTATTTACATTTTAAGAATA
The DNA here is from genome assembly GCA_032361185.1 of Lepetodrilus ovalis. Classification (NCBI taxonomy): domain Eukaryota; kingdom Metazoa; phylum Mollusca; class Gastropoda; order Lepetellida; family Lepetodrilidae; genus Lepetodrilus; species Lepetodrilus ovalis. The sequence continues at coordinate 2,109 of JAUTBQ010192388.1, read as the reverse complement.
CCACATAGTATATTATAGACAAAGGTAGACCCTAACGTGTTGCAGGTTTATTCCTGTGCATGTTATAAACTCACGATCTGCTAAAAGAAGGACATCTTCTAGAAAGCGAATATGCAAACCGCCACTATAATTAAAATAAAAACAATTTAGCTTTTTATATAACAAAACCACGAACGTGTTTGGAGTGGGTACCCTGGCGCATACGGTCATGTCCAGACACACCGCCATCTATAGATCATCCTGAAATACATCACGAATGGGATCATGCTCAAAGCCATGATTGTATGCGCCAGCAAAGACCCATGATGTTCCAGCAGACCGATGAGGACCGTCCACCGTCTGCAGCGTCACACGTCTATTGCATTCCTCGACGTTTCATCTGCAGCCATCGAGTAGTTCCCGGTAATCTCTGTTTATTCTGTGCACCCATGGGAAGGTGTCTCGAAAAGTGTTTGTTCGGACGCTGATGAATACCTTTAACGTTATCTCCCGCGACCATATTCCCGGTTTGGGGTTCTGGCGCAGAGATGAAATAATGTTTTCCCAGTGTTATCAGAACTGTGCATCGACATCTAGCCATGCTCTTGTGCCAAGAAGTGCGCGTATTGGAAATGTCACTTAATGCGCGCTTTGTTCTGCTTCCATCCAGAAATGCGAATTAATTACATGGGTCCCACGGTAATGGTTCAATTAGACGTAAGAGCTACACGCGCACTCTGGTAATTGCAACTAACGGACTGATTTGATTCAGTTATAGTTTAGGGTACTATCTGTTCAATTGGTGATGCTGTCACTTAGTCACTTGAATGGGTCGATTTGTTACACCAATAGGCATTTGCTTCTATTAAGACCACATTTGCAACTATGCACGCGTGCTACAACCCCACACGCTGTAGTTATTTCGTTCTATAGTTCCAAGCTTCGGTTTTTAATGTTGTGGTAACCTTATCAGTACTAATGGTATCCTGTGAGATTAGACTACCGTATTTCAGTTTGGAATAGTATAATTGTGTAGCTTAACATAATAAATGTTAGATTAGTAAACATGAAGATAGAATGCTATATACATGCTGTGCGCTATAAGCTAGCTATGTCAATGGAACTTAAAACATGTACGTATACATGTACATCTACTTAAGATGTAGTTTATTTTATTTGTGATCGGAAACCAATAAAGCAGTATTAATTCAAATTAGAACTTATCGATGATTTCGATAGAAATACAGACAGAGAAGCAGACATGTATCTAGATTCTTTAAGAAACAAAGCCTATATAAAACAACCCATGTTATAGTATACCTGTGTTATAGTATACCTGTGTTATAGTATACCTGTATTATGGTATACCTGTGTTATAGTATATCCGTACATACATTTAAGTGTTTTCGTTTGCCATTTGTGAATACGGCGCACTGTTGTAAAACCGTGATAAAGAAAGTACCTTTAAATGTCTTTACAACACAAGCAATTACATCAACATATGTACATCAGCTTCAAAAGAATACCAAAAATAACCACATTATTATCTACCGGAAGACACCACGTCAGCCATAACACGAGACAAAAAGTTATCAGAACGTAAATCCCACCTGAACGACGAGTCCAAACCTCATTCAACTTATGTTTCCGCAGGGATGAAACGAGGTATTTTGATTAGAAATTTGAATACCGAGCATTACATCAGACTCTAAATTAAATGATTCTAACAGAATTGTTGGTCAGAAAAAGAAAAAAAATGTATTTGACAATAGAGTCTATTGCACTGTCTCCGGTGACAACTGAGGTTAGACAGCAAACAACGTCTCCTTTAGAAACATTCCCTTGGCACCACTACTCTATTTGTGCAATTTGTGGGGGGATTATGTCCGATAGTAGACGTTGGAATCAGACAACCCTTTCGTACTAGACCGAGTCTGTTAATTTCAGAGTCATTGGAGTGCTGTGTTGGTAATGGTATGCTGGCAATGGTGAGCTGTAAATGCTATGCTGTCATATATGATAAAAGTAAAATACGTCTAACATGTAACAGATGTTACAGTTAGTAATCTGTACAGTTAGCCATCTTAATCTATACGTCAGTGGTAGTTAGTCGTTTGATGTATATACAGT
>JAUTBQ010192377.1:0-10237 GCA_032361185.1 Lepetodrilus ovalis | reverse complement strand
ACAATAAAAATGAGATAGTTTTCCTCAATCCTGAATGAACCTGTCAGAATAGCGTAACTTTCGATGCTCAAATATGTCCAAGGTCGTTTGTGTTACCATCTAATACCACAAGTATTTCCCGGTATACCGTACTACAAAACATTAGGCACTCTAGTAGCGATTTCTAATGCATATACATGGCAAGAGGCACTTACAAGAGCGCTATGGTCTAATTGTGGAAATGAGAGGTTCGAGAAATGGCACCCTTCTACATGTGTAAGTCCATTGCATGAAACATTTTCATTGTTACAATACTTGAGAATCTGGTTAACTAAACCTATTGTAGCAATAACAGTGGTTTGTGCAATCAGATTTAAATTTGTAACAGGTCCACAAAATTTGCCTTACAATCAATGTGTAGTTACATCTGATCTTGACCCCATTGCACAAAGTTCTTGTAGGCTACAACTATTGTAACATCAACGCTTTCTATTGTTGCTGGAGCCCAGTTACAACTATTGTTGCGCTACAAGAGCGTCGTGCAACTGACCCTGAGCAACAGGGCCTCCTATCCATAGGGACAAAGGGAGGTAACTGTATATGCATCATACGGAAAATGAACACAATTTACCACAGGATGGTTAAATAGCAGACATTACAGTCCAAATTAATGACATGTGCTCGTTTTACAGATCTAGTCCTCAATTCAGACATACCATAAATAATACATAAATACATCAACCTTTTCCCCCTCCAGATTTAACTTTAGTTTTAATTTGTAGTTGTCGTCCATAGAATGAGAATGTTGATTGGAAAATTGGGGTAAAAAGTAAATTGCATAGCAAAATATACATTCAAAAACAAAATATGTAAAACAAATGAATGACTAGGTTTGGCCTAATGATGAAATAATAATGTCAAAATGTTAACAAAAGACTCAAACAGCTGTTAAAATAAAAGTTTCATGCACAGAATACACACCTGTAGTCTACCTATCTTCCCAGGTAACTTTCTGATTGGAGAAGTTGGTATGTGCGAGTCTACAGACTAAGCAAAAAGAAACAGAAACGCAAATAAACACATCTGTAAATTATAACATCATGCAAAACCAAACCAAAATAGTTAGTATTACCGGTACGCATAATGCTAACTCATATGATACTTGAAATTTCAAGATCAATTACACACAGGAATAATTTAAAGGCATACTATCACGGCTGATTGACCTATATAACGGACGAACAAATTTCTATCTGTGACTACTTACGCTTGATTTGTCTACTCAGAAGTTGTTATTTACTGATGCACTTATTAAGGTTAAAACGACTACAATAATTACCTAGTCGACTAGTCGTTTAGTATAGTCGAGTAGTAGTCGACTAGTCATCTTCCTTGATAATAATTAAGCTAGGTACTCTCTCCCAAATTTCAGTTTTGCATATCTACGAGACATCTTGGTAAAATATTGGCGCTCAGTTTGCAAACATGTACATCAGCTGTCTAATTACATGCACCTGTCACATACCCCCAGCCTTATAGTACCAGCCTTATATAATAGTGCAGGTAAATAACAAAAAATAAAAATGGGGTCCACATTTGACCCAGCCTTATATCCGAATCAGCTCTGTATCGAACAGCCTTATATCGAGGGGGCACTGTACTACCGGTATTACAAGTATATCCAATAATTGTGACAGGTGCCTGTGGTCTAAAGGTCCAAATCTAAATGCTCATGGTTCAACAAAAGGAAAGTATAATGTTGAGGAAATATTTCTCTGTACTAACCATGCATTTCGTGTCACCGCTTCACAGACTATCACACATTGCATTCTGACATTAAAACTGAGCTGAATAGTATGTGGTGATACATGAATTTAATTGAGTTGAACAGCTGTTGAAAGGTCAGAAAACGTCTTACAAATTCTCCATTTACAGCTGGTGGTGTACTGCAGCCGAAATACGCTAACATTATGCTAATTCAATTTGTCAACAGCTGATCAATGGTTATACAGAAAGATAGCCAAATAGTGGAGTACCTCTAGTAGTTATATTTATTATCTCAACTTACATGTACATGTATTAAAAATTGCGAGAGAAAATAAATAAATAAAATATGAAAATATTGAAAACCAGTGGGACATTCAGAAAAGGTAGCTTGTTGCCCAATACTTATGTAGACAAACCAAATGTACATACTTTCAGGGAAATATGTCAACAAACTGATAGGACTCTTTGATTAATAATTAATAATACAAAGAAAACACAATTAACCGACAACAAAGCATCAAAACAAACTTCCTGAAATCATCCAAATTCCTGCTGGCGTATCACAGATATTTATGGTTGTTTTGGACTAGTTTTTAGCCACAACAGCAAAGTACATTCACATGACATAACTAAAATCATGTTTTACTTCCAAAAACCTTTCCATCTCTGTATGGTAGACAAAATACCACTGCACCCCCAGTAATTTGAATTAAATGCTTTTTACTAGCGGTCGTTAATCTGTATTTCATTTTCCTATTATAATGCTTTCCTTGAATTCAAAGTGGTAGGACTCGATTTCTTAGGATTCATTCACAAATCAAAGATAATTAATAGTCCGTCGTAGTAATTCATATAAAATATTGGGGAATAAGTACATCAGTAAATACATGTACCAACTTTTGGGTGTACAAATCAAACATAAATAGTCTCAGATAGAAATGTGTTTGTCCGATATATAGGTCAACCAGATGTGATAGTATGCTTTTAATTTCAATTAAATAAAAAATAATAAGTTAATACACAATCTATTCAAATACATAGATAGTAGGAAGAAATGCATCATGCATGAAAATACTAGCAGCCGCATGCAAGCAGTGAAGAAAAGTTTACCTTGTCAACGTCTGGAAGTTTCGGTGGTGATGGAATGCCTTCTTCTAGAAACAAAATATGGTAAAAATACAAATTATTATATCTTTATTTGAAGTGGTTGAAATTGACATCTTAAAACCAGTGTTCAAATTAGTCAAGGAGATGGGGGCAGGGGGGTGGCATTGTGGAGACGGGTGGCAGTAATTTTAAAGTCATCATTGTTAAAGCTATCTATGGACACACTGCAAGTTACAGATTTAACCACAATTGACATTGGACCTATGGAAGACACCCTTATTATTTTCTGAATTTATAACACTGAAAATTATTCCAGCACAATTCACTCCGGGCTCTAGACTAACATATGCCCGACGTACAGGGGCAAGTTAAATTGCACTATGGGCAACATATTTCTCAACATATAGGACCATTGGTGCCTTTACAACGTGCCCCGACTAGCTCTGTGGACGAGTAACTTAGCCCTCTCCCTTTTTTTTCTTCTTAATTTGGGGTTTAAACCCTGCTGAATTAAGCACACGTATAGCTCTTTAGGGCATCTCTGGTTGCCTGCAGCATGGACAGAGTTAAAATGTTAGTCTGGAGCCCTGTCACTTCCCAATGAACTGCAATAACAGTAGCGAGTTCAGTAATAGGAAACAAGCCCAGAAACTAGTGGTTACTGTCCCCGAGACATGACCAGGACAAATAAACTCCTGGACAAAACAATCAGCAGATTTCCACGGATCTGCAGAAACTTGCCATTGTCTGAATGTATCAAGAGTTGTGCAACCCGAGGACAAATCACAATTTTCAAATCTTGAATCAACTGTGCAACATGAAGATGCTGGATGATTTGATTTAACGAAACATGCAATGTTGATATTAATTAACTGACATCACGTAGCAATAAATATGTGCATGGTACCGTCGGGCGTCTTCTTGGTAGAGTTCCAGCCACCTGGGTCCATGCCGCCAAACATGGACACCGCTCCGGGCAGCTTCTTAGGGCGAGCCGCCTGTTTGGGCGTGTCCTGGAAACAAGGGACTCAAGTGTTTGTTTGTTTGTTTATTTATTTAATAATTAAATTGGGCTTTCAAGATTCTTTCACTTTTATCACGGTCACCAGTATAGGTAATGGCATTCTCGCACCCGAGAGGTACTGATTATGTTAGCGCTTCACCTCTGGATCACATCTAGGGGAAAAACTCGTGCAAACAGCAAACCAATTAAATCAATTCTCCCCCCACCCCCAACCACAAACCCGATGGGTTTTTTTTTGTAAAAACTATCCAATAAAAGTTTGTAAATTGTTTGGTCGCGTGCATCTAGACTACATTGGAATTACATCCATTTGTTTATGTTATATTTGTTTTTATTTGTCACTGAAAATGGCTCTATTTTAAGACCCTTTGCTGTTTGCGCGAGTTTTCCCCTAGATGTGAGCTAGGGATAAAGTGAAGTGCTGATGTAATCAGTACCTCTGGGGTGAGAGGATGAGGTAAGGGTAAACCTGAATGTTGCAGTTAACCTGCGAGAACCGGCTGGTATGACAACTGTTAATTTATTCCTTCATTCACTCACTCAGTTATTTTTTATTTATTTGGTGTGATCTGATATTGGAAGAATAACCAGCAACAACTTAATGTTGAAATATGAGCCATGAACAATGGTTGAAATATTACAATGACTGATCAATGCAATCTTTACCTTGTCTACTTCATGCTTGTCTTCTGAATCTCTCGGTGTTTGTTTCGGTATCTCCTCCTTCGGCTTGGCTTGTGAAGCAGGTGTTGGGAGTTTCGGCTTTGGGGCAACGACTGTAAATATGTCGTTCTTTTTCTTGTCATCGGTATCGATGTCACCAAAAAGAGAATCTGCAGAAAAAAACAGGAATTACAATTTGTCTGTGCATCCTATCTTCTCACAATAAGTTAAAGGAATATAAGTTAACCCTCTCCCTGCTGGATAATGCACATACAACACTGTTTTAGGCATCCAGTTGTCTGTAGCATTAAGAGGGTTTAAAGGAATACATTCAGAGTTTGTCGACTTATTTCATGGTCAAACATAGTTACCTGAAAATTACATGCACTTGATTCGTCTACACAAGCATATCATGCAACTACCTACATTTGACAAATGTCCCGCTGGTTTTCAATATTTTGAAATTGTATTTTTACTTTATCTCACAATCTTTAATAAGGAGAATAAAGGTAGTTCAGTAGTTTGCATTGTGAAAAGTGGATTTATATTAACCTGTTTTCTTCTCTGGTTTATTCTCAGGCTCTGCAGCAAGTTTTTCTTTCTCTTCCTCTTTTTCCTCTGCTGGTTTTTTCTTCTTCTTGAGCAGAGCAGAGGGGTCAAGGCCGCCAAACATGGATACAGCGCCAGCTGGCTTCTTCGGCTTCGTCACTACAGGTGCGGGTTTCACTTCCTGAAAGAACCATGTCGGGGTAATTAAGATAATTATAAATTAAAGATAATATGATGGATTGATTTATTGCATTGTTGCAGGACTATTTGGGCGATATGTAATAATTTAGTTATTTAATAATTAATAATATATAATAATTAAACAAAATTGTCATTGAATAAAATGGCGGACACAGATTAATAGAAATGTGCATGTAGAAGTGAACTTTTCTCAAGAACTCAAATTCCCTGTAACAAATAATGTTATTTAATTATTAAATTTGGGTTTAAAGCCGCTTTGAACATTCCTTCACTTATATCATGGCTTGTCAGTGTTGGGCAGGAGGAAACCTGCAACATCTGTAGCACTGGATGTTGCGGTAAACGGCTGGTACCGACGAGACAAAGGATGATAAAGGTATTTTACAGCCAACCATGAGCACCCTAGTTCCAGTATCTACCCCAATGGGAGTATTCCGACAAGAGTCTGTAGAAGTTAGGATACCGATGTGACTATATGAAGAGCATGAAGCCTTTGGCAAGATGCAGTTCCAGTGGAACCTGACTGAAGTAATATCTCTACCTCTTCTCCTGCCATAGTGCCAGTGTCTGATGACTCTGTTGTCGTGGTTCCAGCACCATCCACCTTGTCCGACTTGTCTGACTTGTCCGACTTGTCCGACTTGTCTGACTTTTCCACCTTGTCCATGACATCCTTGCTGAGTTCTTTGGGCTAGAATGAAGACACATAAGCTTTGGACTATTTTAGTCAGTGAGCGATTATAGTTTTTAAACATTGCTGCGGAAAACCGTTCACCCATTTGTGACAATATTTTAGCCAATGCCGCAGACCTAATTACCATCTAATTATTCCTGTTTCAGATTGATGTGCCATGAACAGATAAACAAATCTAGCTTTCTAGAGAATAATTTTAATCAGAAAATTTCTCAGTGATTCCTTTCGGTCAGTATGATTTATTTCCCCCTTCAAGACAAGTGCTAGGTTATGATTATTTATTGCAAGTGTGCATCCTTAGTTCTGAAAGGACATCTCGGAAGTTCCCCAGCTTACTGTTGGCTGCATGTAATGAAAGACAGTCAATACCAAACTATAATAATGAGGCACAGCAAGATATATTACTTCACGATCACGGAAGTACAGAACATTATTTTGGTAAAGACAAAGCAATTTCTGAGTTAATGGAAAAGGTAAGAGAATGGTCGATTACGAGGCAGGGCTCCAGACTAACATATGCCGACGTCCAGGGGCAAGTTAAAATCCATTGCCAGCAACCTATTTTTAAAACAAATAGATGCTTTGGTGTCTTTTTCCAACTCAAAATGTTAGCCGTACGAGGACGTCCTGTTTGGAGGAGCCAGCCAAGAGGAGCAGAGGAGCCAGCCAAGAGGAGCCAGCCAAGAGGAGCCAGCCAAGAGGAGCCAGCCAAGAGGCGCCTGGGGTCGACATCTTCAACAAGAAGAGGAGTAGGTGGGGTTGGGGTTGGTGAAGAATGGAATGATGTCTCCAGTAATTCTATACCTTGACCTTCTTAGGTGCACCAAACAAGTCATCGGCATCGGCATCGGCGCGAAACAGATCGGTGGAACTGGACTTGGTGGTGGCACCCTCTACTTTCACAGCCTTGGATGTCGGCTTCGCAGGCTCTGTCGTTGGCTTAGCAGGCTCTGACTTCGGCTTGGCGGGTTCTGTCTTCGGCTTAGCAGGCTCTGATTTCGGCTTGGCAGGTTCTGATTTCGGCTTGGCGGGTTCTGATTTCGGCTTGGCGGGTTCTGATTTCGGCTTGGCGGGTTCTGATTTCGGCTTGGCCGGTTCTGATTTCGGCTTGGCGGGTTCTGACTTCGACTTGGCGGGTTCTGACTTGGCCTGAAACAACAGTTACTTCAACATAACACACTGGTCCTGACCTATCCCGGAGGCTACATTGGATTACAAAGCCAATCTCTAGCATTACAATAATAACATCAGGTACCACATCCTCGCACCTCAGGGTTACTTATTCTGCTCACTGTTCATGGCCGTACACGCTGGCACACATCTAGAAAGAAACATGTGCAAACTGTCTATAGGAGTTATAACTAGAACAATGATAACATCTATTTCATTGGATAGATTTTTATGGTGATTTCAGCGGGGAAATTATTTGATTGGTTGTGTGTTTGTGCAGGCTTCCGCCTAGATGTGTGCCAGGGTGTACTGCACACAGAGTGAGCGGAACAAGCACACCTGTGGTGTGTGTATGCCGGTACCGTAATTACCCTAAAAATTGAAACCCTCTAATAGTTCAAACACCTAAATTAATCACAGAAATAAAAACAAACATGACCAATTTAAAAACAAAATAAAAAAAATATTTTTATTTTTAAAATCCTTCATTTATTTACCATTTCATTTATAACCATATTTTGCACTTTAATTTGGTTGTCCCTAATTCTATGAAGACAGATCAAACAGCTACAAACTTAATTATTGTCTGTTCGAATTATCACTTCTAGTGATCGATGCATTTCCAAAATAGTTTTACAAATTGCAGTCTTTTTGTATCGTATTTATGTTACTTTCAAGATTATTTTCCACATTAATGCCAGACACCCTGGGATGGGATTTGAACCAGGGACTTTTGGCTCTGAAGAACAACGTGCTACCACCCACCACTCACAATTCACTACTTGAGCCTATTCACACAGACTTGCATAATACAGCTGCTATCATCAATGACGTTGGTGGAATTTTCTAAAACTTGCCATAACAGACTAGACCCTGGTATGCTCACCTGCCCCGACAGAGGCCCTTGTTTGTTGAAGAGGTCGACCCCAGGGGCCTCCTCGCTGGCCCCTCCAAACAGGACGTCCTCATCATCGAACAGACTCTTGCCTTTACCCTTCGGCGAGCTCACCTGCAAGGGAGACAACTGTGTGCTTTACCTCGACTCACATGCATGTATTCCATTGCCTTTACATTGGCAAACAGAATCGTCAGTATTAGAAAACATACAGGTGATCAATTTGGGAAATTGGGAATTGGAAACCCAAATGAAACAAAAATATGTCCCAATATCAAAAACTGTATTATGGCCTTTTCAAAAAGTTTAATTTACCTGCATCTAATGGCTTAAAGAAGTATACAAAAATCCATTAAAAAAAGGCCCCAAAAGCGTGATAGTAAACAGGTCTGGTTTTATGTACTTATCACATTTCTCGGCTATTACCTGTTTCTTGGTTGGAGCTGGCGCTTCCTTCTTGGCTTTGGGAGGGGCAGCCCCGAAGAGGTCTGCTCCCTCGTCCTCGTCGTCATCGAACAGCGACAACGTGGACTTCCTCGGAGGTGGCTTCACCTCTGGCTCCACGTCTGCCTTCTTCTCGGGGGATTCCTCCTGCAGATCATAACATAAATTACACTAATATCATGATTACTTATGGAAATGATTTTGGTTTTAAGATATTTCTCCCATTTTTTTTCGGATTACTAGTACTTCTTTTAGTAACCCTCTCCCTGCTGGCTTATGTACAAACACAGCTCTTAGGGCATATCGGGTTGCATGCAGCAGGGAGAGGGAGATTCTTGTCACCCAATCACCAACAACGCATTTGAGTAGTTACCGTATTCTGGATTGTTGCTATAGCATCTTAAACTTGTGATTATTTAACATTAATTTCTGTTTGTAACCATACCAGGTAAAAAAATTCTTGCAGTACTGTAAAACGCAAATTGATCATTGCGATGTAGGTATCTATTTTCAACGTCCACTGAACTTCTCATTTATCTAAAGGATTATTATGGTTATCAAACATTTATGTTAGTTTCTGTGAGTATGTAACTGATTGCAAACTGAACTAACCTTCTTCGCTTCCTCTGCAGCAGGCTCCAATTTCTTCTTGAAAATATCGGCACCGCCAAACAGTGCAACGCCACCTACTGGCTTCTTCTTGCCACTCCTACACGGCAAACATGAACATTAATATCAAAATATCATGGTTAGTAAGGGCATCTATCTCAGTGAGAGTGATTATGGAGTTAACGTCGCTGCAGGGATCTTTCATCCATTTGCTATGACTAAACAAATTAATTATTTTACTATATGTGGTTTAAAAATTACAGAAATATGAAAAACGTGACCAAAAATGTAGCTAAAAATATTTCAGTGCTGATTTTGGTCATCTGTTTATGGTTGGAGTAAAGTTTAAAACTAGCATAAAACAATAATGTGTACATTTCTTAATTTTGTAAGATTTAAAGTGAACAGATTTTCCATGTAACACTAAAATGGTTCTCACGTTTCCTTAGGCTTTGACTTCACAGAGAACATGTCGTCATCGCTGTTGTTACCGTCGTCAAACAGACCCCCAGACTCTTTCTACAACATAGCCAAACAATAATACTTATTATAGTAATGTTGATAATAATACAGTGTCCCATCGATATAACACTGAATTTGGGGTCCAAGATATACCTCCAGCCTTATAGTACCAGCCTTATATAGGGTAGTACAAGTAAAAATGGGATCCACATCTGAACCAGCCTTATATCCGAATCCCCTGTGTATGAAACAGTGTTATATCAAGAGGACACTGTAATAATAATACTAATAATGATAATAATAATAAAAATAATAATAATAATAATAATAATAATAATAATATATGTTTATATTTCGCAGTGCCATTTGAACTAACCATTCTAAAATATTCACAAGTGACATTTTACATAGTTTCATTGAACTTAGATCAAATGAAAATGGCTATGTTTGTTGATTTTAGAAAATTGCACTGAAAGCAATATTTATTTATTTATTTATTTATATTATTTTCTTTTTGTAATACAGTAATGGGGTTGATATAATATGGGAAAGTTTTCTACCAAATTTCAGAACTCAGCTTTAGGAACCTGGTGCTATCGGCTCCAGCACAATCAGGTGCGCATTTGTGTTGCACTAGAAGGTCAAATTAGAATGTGGAAATATTGTCTCATTT